>JAQZBX010078299.1:0-14143 GCA_029593785.1 Cabassous unicinctus
CAGAATAACTACTGTGCAAAGAATATATGTGGGGCTTGAACTAATGTCTGTGGTTTGTGTCATTTATATTGAAGGACATGTTTAGGCCATAATTTCAAAGCTAGCTTCTATTATTTATCTTTCATCAACTTTTACAATGCTTTATATAAAACTAAGACACCTACTAAGATTCTGACATTGCCTGAAGTGAGTAATGCAATAGGATAGGAATTCCCTCCATAAGGCATGTTAATCATGATACTTTCCTCTGTGTCACTTTTCATATTCCCTTTAAGTTAAATTATTCTCCTTCTTCCTTCAACCTTTTGTAGTCCTTTAATCAATTTTATACTTTTTTGAAGTTAGAATATATTTCTTTTTCTGGAAAATTGGTTTTCATAGTGAATGTATCACTTGCAGATTTCAAATTAAACTTCACAAAATATTTTCTGATCCAGGGCATTATTGTCTAAAAAAGAGTTTTACGTTTAATTCTATCAAAATATTTACAAACTATTTTTCCATATATTCTACAAACTATCCATGGCAGAAAAGTCAAAGTAACATTTAGCACACAATGAATCAGATACAATTACAAAATTTTTCTCCATTCCTTCTCCCTAACAAAATGATTTCTTCCTATATACATAGACATTCAGTGACTCAGATCATGGTTACAGACTATTGCTCAGTAATGTAGGATTCCATCTGGTTTGTGGATATAATCATATCTTAGATATCACTGTGCAGGTGTTCACAGCCACTGGCTTTTGGAAATATTATCTAACCTTGTTCATCCAGCTCCCTGGAATTGACATGATTTTGATCCTTTTCATTATCAATCCCAATCATTTAACCCAATGGGAAGAAATTTCAGTGTTTTTATCTGTGCCTGGTATAATACTGTCCAAGTATTGCCATAACAAATAGCCACAAATGGGCACTTGAACAATAGAAATCGCACAGACTGCAGGCCAGAATGTGGAATCAAGTTTTTTGTAGGGTTGTTTCATTTCAGAGGCTCTGACTGAGACTCTGTTTCACATGTCAGAATGAAATTGCTGGGTTGAAAGGTAAATCAAGTTTAGTTTTAAAAGGAACTGCTAAGCTACTTTCTAGGAAGACGCTATCATTTTCCATTAACAACAGGAAGACTTGAATGGTACTCTTTCTCTGCATCCTCGCCAGTCTTTTTTGTTATCACTCTATTTTATTTTACCCACTCTCATAGATGTGCAGTGAATTTATTGTGGTGGAAATTTGCTTTTCTCTAATGACTAATGATGTTGATCTTTTCATGGTCTTATTTGCTATCTGATATCTTTTACCATGGAATATCTGCTCATGTTTTTAGTCCATTTTCTTTTGGGATTGCTTGTTTTTTGTTATACTAATGATGAGTTTTGAGAGCTCTTTATATATTTCATAAGCAAATATTTTGTTGGCCATGTGATTTGCATATTTCCCCCATTCTTTAAATTGTCTTTTCATTCTCTTACTACAATCTTGATTTCTGTAACTATATATGATATAGTTAAGGCCGAGTTAAGCCTTAACTTAGAGAAGAGTGATTTTTCTCACTTTGTACTTCCTTTTCAAACTAATTGTGACTGTACTATTGCCTTTCCTTTGCCATATAAATTATAAAACAAGCATGTTTAAAAATTATAAAATACTCACTGAGCTTTATAATATAAATTACATGGAAGCTATAGAACAATTCAGGAAGAATTTATATTATTATTATGCTGTCTTCTAATCTTTGAAATCAGTTGACTATCTGAGAATTGAGGTGTTATTTCTGTTTTTTGAAAATTTTATCCCTTGCCTTATTTTACTCATTCTTCTGGTTGAATCACTTATTTTCTGCCATAGTAATCCTGTACTAAATTTGATTTCTTTAATATTCTACAGGTTTTCTGAGTATATATTAATAACATAGATGAATATTATCCCAATACATGAATACGCACACACATACACATATATTTATATGAATATATTTTTCACATACATACATATGAACATATATATATAGACATTTATTATATTGTTCACTGTTTAAATGTTATAAATAACATAATATTAAACTTTTCCACTTCTCTTACACCAAAAATACTGATTGGAAATACTCAAAGTCGTATATATAGTTTTAATTTGTTTACATTCTTGTTCATATTTAATCTTCTTAGAAATTTGGTATTTTACCAAATTTTAAATATTTTCAATCATTATTACTTCAATGTTTTATTTTATAGATTCCCTCTTTTTTGGAGCCTTTAAGTGCACATATATTGGACTACTTCATATAATCCAACAGATCACAAAATTCTGCATTTTTCCAACATTATTTTGTTATTCTAAATTTCCCGTTATATTTTCAGGCACACTCACACTTTCTGCTGTCAATCTTACATCTACTCAGAATTGTTTATTTCAGATATTTCATTTCTTGTTTTAGAAATTGCACTTGGTTCTATTTATGGTTTCTATTGTGTGTTTTTCCCAAATCTTTATTCATTATGACAAAGTTTACACTACATTTTTAAACATATTTGTAGTAATTGTTTTAATTTACATTTCTGTTAATTTTAACATCTGAATCATGTTAAGGTTGTTTACTGTTGACTGTTAGTGGTCTGGTATGGCTTCCAAGTCTTACTTCTTTGTAAACCAAGTAGATTTAATGATATAATGGATATTTGTGAATGCATTTTACTTTGGAGATGGTTGATTTTTTCTTTTATCAGATGGAAAACATATCTGTATATCTGTTAATTTTTTGAGACTTGTTAATTGTTTCTAGGTGGGTTGAGAACAATTATTATATTCTAGGGTTATATTACCACTACCTCTAAGGTACTGATTATCTGAAATTGCAGTTGAATAATGAGAACTTCGAAAAATGTCCTTCAAAATTGACTGATCAAAAATCATATGCACCCAACATTAAGAAACCATCATGTCTTTTGTAATGATGAGTAAGGAGATTCCAAAATTGATGACAGAAAGAAAAATTCAATGCAATTTACTGTAGTAAAAAATTACCACAAACTTAGTGGCTGAAAACAGAGCATATATATTCACTTAAATTCTTCAGGTCAGAAGTCTGATATTAATAGGTTGGCAGGGCTCTGTACTTTTTGGAAATACTGAGCATCCTTGCCTTTTTCATTTTCTAAAGATCATCTGCATTCCATTTTTCATTGTCCCTTCCTTGAATCACTCCAAAAATTTGCTTTGTTTATCATATGTTCTACTGGTAACATGATCTTCCTGATTTCTTTTTATAAGAATCTTTTTTATTTCCTTTGGAGCACCTGGATAATTCAAGACAATCTCTTCATTCTACCATTCATAACTTCACATCTTCCAGTTCCCTTTTGCCATATAAAGTCACATATTCACACATTGATGGGATTAATTTAATTGTGGTTGTCATTATTGAACCTATTGCATACAAGTAGGGTTTTTCCAGAGAGAACTGCTTAAGCTCAGGTAGATAGAGTTTATTCTAATGCAGGTCCTACTTGAGCTGGTTTGAATGACTTACAGTGTTTGGAACAATTAATGGTTTATCTCTGCTCAACTTGTTTGATCACTATTTATTTCACAATGTAGAAATTAAATGGAGCACGACAGACCTATAAATTTCTCACATTTACTAAAAAAAATCATGTAGTTTCTTGAACATATTAATATGCATATTATTGTAGTTGTTTCATAAAACATGAGTCTGGAGAACTTTAGACAGGATTTGATCTGGGTGTCCACAGCTAGATTTATTGGTCTGGCAATGAGAGGGACTAGATAGGACATATCAGAGACCTCACACCAAGATTATCCTTAGAACACTGCCTTTATTATGTTCTCCTTCAGGGATGGCTGAATTCCATTCTTCATAGTTTGTTAAATAATTTGACCTCTTTTTCTCACCATTCATTCAGGAAGCTATCAGCTAGATCAGGGCCCACATCGGTCAGACGGCTAAATATAATTCATTAGTTTGATTGTTTATTTTCTATATAATTAAACCTGTTACATGAAGAGGTAGGGGAATGATGGTATAGGTCTGCTTCTCTTTGCTCTGTGTTAAAGTATTAGTTTTTGTAATTATGGTATGAAATATTCTAATGAAATAAATATTTACCATTCTTTTCAATTCACATGAAGACTTATATTAAAATGGACATTAGTATTTGATAATCATTTATATTAAAACTACGTAAATATCAGTTTTTTTGAATTGAACTATAACTGTTTCAGTATAGTTAAACTTTTCTAAGGTGTCCCTTGAGCACACCATAATTTTAAAATCTGTGTTATTGTGGCAATCGATGCTGTAACAAACACAGGCTTTGGAGTATGATAAAAATGGTATTGCATGCTGACTTTACCACTTCCTATCATTATTTAGCTCTCTTTAGCTTCCATTTTTCTAAGAGTGTCTTAAAGATACAATAAAAACCCTTTATAAATTGATTAACTTGTATAAATTTAATAAGTCTGGAGCATTTTTGAAAGAGCAATTACTGAAATAATTGTCATTACAATGCAAAAATGAACACTTAGCAGTATTATTATTTCAATTTTAACAGTCTTCTTTAATATTAAAGCAACGGTCTTTAAATCATCAATTTACCTAGTTCATTAAAATAAAATCTAAATTAACCTCGAATGGTTTCTAAAATACAAAAGCAACTCAAAACCTGGAATTGGTTTATACAAGTAACAAATTATTCAGTCTAGAATATTTATGAAAATGAATTTATTGATTCTGTTTATTTTGTTTGCTTAGTTTTTTGTTACTGCTTTTTTTAAAGGTTTGGTGAGATGTAAAGTCACTTTTGTCTCCTGAAAATGTATTGTTATTTTCTAACTGAGAAATGTATTCCTGATTGGGGGAAGGGAATAAAATGTTAAGGATATTAAGGACTAATGATTTTTCATGAAATTTTGATTCTTCTACAACAGTGAATTCTCTTATGTCTTTGAGAACGATACAATTATCTTGACTGAGTCATTAAAGTCTTGTTTTACTTGCTTGTTCAGCATAGGAACTAAGGAAGTAGTTAACACCCTCAAACTCTTAATAAGTCACTGACTCCTCTGCTGATGTTTGATATAGATGAAGATACAGCTGCCAAAAGTGATGGAGACTCCTCATGTGAGAGAAGCAGGTAGCAAATGCCTTTTTTCTTTGTTGGGAAGAAGGGAATTGTAAAATGGTCTTGACCATGAATAGTATAGAAGTAAACATACAAGTGTCATGATAAAGGTAAACACAGCAAAGACTATGACCACATGTTCTATGACCCACATATCTGAGCATGAGATCTTTAGGAGGTGGTGGGGGGAGTACCTCACAACAAATTACTCAATGACATTAGAATCACAGAATTCCAGATTTAGGACCATGCTAAATGGTGGGAATAGAATCAACAAGCCACCTGTCCAGGAACACAGGACAAGTCTTCCACAGACCCTGTTGTTCATGATGGTCACATAATTTATGGGTTTGCAGATGGCTACAAAATAGTTATAGGACATGGTGGCCAAAAGAAAAAAATCTGTAAAATTTTCAAAAAAAAAAGTTTGTAAATTTTTTTTTGAATGAAACCATCATCATATGTGATTGTCTTGTCACCTGTTGATATGTTTTACAAGTATCAGCATATACAAATAGATATAAGTGAGATTTTTAAGAAGTAATTCTGTAGGAAAAAGTACATGGCAGTTTTAATATTTGAATCCATGAATGTGATGGAGATGATTGTCAGGTGCCCAGTTACTCTCAATAAATAAGTGAGAAATAGAAAAATGAAAATGGGAGCATTCTTTTGTAGGTTTTCAGTCAGTCCCAGCAGGATAAATGTTGTTATTCTGTGGTTACTCATCTGTGAATCCTGACTTCTATTCAATCTCCATTTATCATTCAGAGATCTTTGCTAGGAATACAGAGGTGTTAACATCACTTTGCAGCAAATGATGGCTCAAAAAACTCAGTCAATCTTATAATATGCATCCAAATTTTATTTAATTGGGTTATAAGCAGTATCATTACACTAGAAGAATAGTTTCCACTAATGTGTGTTTTGGAAATATCATGAAAGTTTTTTTTTTAACAAAACGGAATACTGTATCACATGCCAACATTTCAGAAACTCTTCCCTTTTACCACTTTTATTTCCAATTTCTATTTTATTTATCTGCTCATTGGATGGGGATTATCCATATAATTATCTAGGAATGCTAACTGCAGCTAAATCTTAAAGCCAAATATTAAACTTCTTCAACATTTTAATGTCTTTCTTTGTAGTTTGGTTAGAGTATTAGTCGGCCAAAGGAGTGCTGATGCAAAGTACTAGAAATAGATAGCTCTTATAAAGTTTATTTATTTGGGGTAGACTCTTTCAGTCACAAAGACATAAAGCATAAGTTATTTCCCTCACCAAAATCTGTTGCCACATGTTAGAGCTAGATGGCTGCTGGTCTCTGCAAGAGTTCAGCCTTCCTCTTCCTCCTATGGCTCGTGGTCCAAGCTCCTTCAGTTCTCACCTATAGGTTAGCAAAAGGTTTGTCTTTCTCCCTGGGGGCTCGTTTCTTTCCTGGCTCAGCTGCTCTGCTCTCTTTACAAGGTCACCTGTAGAATATTAGCCTCCTTCTCTTCCTGGGGCCTCTGCCATGTCTAATGGAGCCTTATCTCTTTCCTCACTTATCTGCTTCTCCCTGTACTTAGTTCCCTGTGATCCAGCATCTAAACTCCAACTATCTCTTCTATCTTGTCATTTTATCTGTGAGTCCCTGCCCACCAAGGGGGAATGGACTGAACATCCTGCTGACATGGCAAAATAAACGTTGATCAAAATTTAACTAGTAAATGTGAAATTTCTGAATTTAATACAATCTAATATGCCCAGAGGAACAGACCAATTTACAAACTTAATCCAATATCTAGTTTTGGAATTCATAAATAATAACCAACTGTTAGTTAGTAATAAAGTGCAAATACATGCCAAATAGTTTGTTACTCACTCTATAGTTCTTCATAGTTTTGCATTTGATATGAATTTTTGCAATATTACTCTTTTAAAAATTTGTTTCTATCTTTTAGCAAATTTCTACTCACTTTTTCCTGTCTCTTCCTCATGCAAGTCTGTCTAAAATAACACTCATTACTTAGAATGTTAAGGAATGTTGTTTGTTGTATGTAATACACACAGTATCGTATGGGACATTCACAAATGTTTTATATTCTCCATCTGTTAAATAACATTAAAACACAAGGCAAATTCCTGGAATCCATGTCAATAATTGCAAAAAATCAGCTTTAATGTATTAATCCAACAATTTCAATGCTTTCACACCAGTAATTAATTAAGGGAGTAACTCAATTTCCAAGGAATTATATTGGTGTGGGTTTCTAAACTCCATATACATAACTATTTAAATTATTATTAGAGAACTGGGACATTACTGTCTTAATTTGTGTTAACTGTAGATACAGGGTATCAAGCATTGCTAATACATGGCAGACAATATTTTTCCAAAAATATATTCTATAGAAATGTGCATATTTTCTAATTCAAACTTTCATTGAGTGTGCAATGGTTTGGTAGTTCTGACTTTATTCTTTTTTGTCATTCCATATGCTGCCACCATAGAGTTTCTGATACTTAGGACGTAAGTCCCTGATATCCATAATGAAACTCTTGCCTCCATCCTCTAGCATAAACATTCCTGAGCACCCAAAACTCATTTATACTTCATTGCTCTACTTAAGTTGCAGCTTTATGACTACTTATTTACAACTTTGTAATGTTTTCAGTTATAGATTGAAGACTATTTTAATTAAATTTTATGCAGCATTTTTATTTGTTTTCATTTCAAAGTTACCTTAATCCTCGGTTTTCTCATTATTGTAAGGGCTCTCATTTTCTTGCTGATTATTGTTAAGTGTTTTCATATTAGCTTTAATTCATCATTCATGGAGTTTTTCATAAAATTACTCCTATTTCATGTATTTGGATAGCATTGTGATGCGTATATGAGAAGTGCTCAAGGGATGTTACCTTATCTTTGATCAAATGATGGCATATACTCTAAGTTAAAGTATAATATTATGAAGTTAATTTCATTCAAAAAGTTTTTTTTTAGAATTGTATTTTAATGTTTCCTAATTGAGATATAAAATGTTATCAACTATTAGTATGAAAAGTGAGCATGCACGATTGGTTTGGGGAGTGTTCAGTGGAAACTATTTTACAGAAGTGTTGAGAAAAGTAATGGAACACTAGTGTTGATACTAAAACAGAAACAAGTTTATAAGAAATGAGTGAAAATGCCCAGCACCATAAATGATAAAAATATATCTTTTCTTTTGAAATGTTCCTTCACATACTATTTTCAATACTTACTAGAGAGCATTGTTATCCTTTTGATTGAGTCCTTGAAGGCTTTCTTCACTAGATTGTTCCTCAGAGTATAATAAAGTGGTTCAATGTAGGTGAAATAGATGAAATGAGCAGTGAAACCACTTTATTACTGGTCAATTCTTCCTTTGAGGAAGGATTTATATAGATGAAAATGCACTTACCATAGGTGATGGAAACCACAATCATGTGGGAAAAACAAGTGGAAAAGGCCTTCTTATTTTGCTGGACTGAGGGGAATCTAAAAATTGTCTTGATGATGTAAGCGTAAGACTGAACTACATATGTCAGAGTCATTTTCAGGGTAAGAACAGCACAGATTGTCACTGTCTCTTCCAGGAGCCATGTATCTGAGCATGAGATTTTGACTAGGGGAAATGCATCACAGACAAAATGGTCTATGAAGTTAGAGTAACAAAATTCCAGTTTTAAAAGTAGATTAATTACTGGGATTATTATACACAAACCAGCTGTCCAACAGGAGATGATGAGAAAGTTGCAGACACTTTTGCTCGTGATGGTCACGTAGTGTAGGGGTTTGCAGATGGTCACATAGTGGTCAAAGAACATGGCAGCAAAAAGAAAAAACTCTGACACTGCAAAGAGGTCAGTAAGAAATGCTCAGATGAGACAAGAATTATAGGTAATGACCTTGTCACCTGTAACTATGTTATATAAAATTTTAGGAATACAAGCAGATATGAAGGAGACCTCTAAGAAGGAAAAAATTTGTAAGAAAAAGTAAATGGGTGTTTTCAGATGGGAATCCACAAAGGTGAGTGTGATGATGGTCAGGTTGCTGGTTACACTCAGCTTGTAGAAGAGAAATAGAAATATAAAAAGCAGAACCTGCAGCTGAGGGTCATCTCTCAGTCCCAGCTGAATGAATGCTGTTATTGCGCCATTTCTGTTCACTGACTACTGACTCATATTGAAGCTGCATAAGATATTTGGAGAAATTTTCTTACTCATTCTTCTATCTTTTCTAAAATTCAACATATTCAGTATTTTATTCACCATTCCATTTTTTAAAAATTGTTTTACTTCCACTCTCTGCTTAGAATTTTAACTTGTGACTACAATACATCACAGGTTAAGTGCAATTTCATGAGTAGAACCAATGCCCCTTGTCTCTCAAGAATTATTCTCTATTCACAAAATAAATTTTAAAATTTCACCGTTGATTTCATGTCTTTTCCTAACATTTTCCATTATTTAAAATAATGCTAATAAATAACAGGGAGGTTAGGCTCATTATACAAACTCTAAGCAGAAGTTGAAGAGTCTGAATGAAAGCAATATTTTTGTTTATTGATTTTTAGGTGAGTGCCTTTAATTCCTCTAAATCACCTTAGACCCTTTTCTCCACCTTGCATGATCCATATTATTTCTGAATTGTATATCTTTAAAAACATGTGTGTAAACTTTCTTTCTTAAGAAAGAGATTACTGCCTTCTATATCCTTTGATTTTCCAGTAAAATACTTTTTCTTCAGGATAATATTTTTTGCCCAATATAATAGATTTAATGCAGAAGTCAAGAAGCTTTTGATTTTGCCTTTAGGTTGCTCCACAGATATTTCTCAGGTTGTCCATTAATAATACCAGAAGGGATTAAAATATTTCCAAAACACAATCATTATCAGGAGACATGGGGTTTTATGATATCAAAGTATAGAAAACTTTCTCCTTTGTATCAAGTTTATTTGTTTTATGAGCAATTTCACTTAATTGTTTACCATATTGTGTTCTCTTCTTGTTGAGTGTGGAGTGACTTGGCTGTGAATATTGTGTATTTCACTGAGTTACAAAAAAAGGGAGGAAGCACTGGCTGAGGCCATAGTTTTCCTGCAAGTTAGAACTCACTTAGGGAATTTGGTCTCTCATTCAACAGCTACCAACTATTTATATCAAGATGTAAAAGAGCTTTAATGTAGCAGCTCACCTACCTGCCTTCCATCCTTCTCCTAATACCTCAGTTAAGGCACACATCACTGTGAAACCTTACTTAGACGTCAAAGTTGTAACATAATTCCATTCTCAAACTTTATCTTTTTTCCCCAAGCTATTACAACTTCTTCTGCAATAAAAGTTAACAAAAGTGTAAAGCATAATTTACAGATATCTATGTATTCTCACTTGCAATCAAATGGTCAAATGAACACATAGTTCTTTAATGACGTGTTGTCACTTCATTCAATATATTATCCATTTTGGAGGGTGAGGATAAAGTTCTTGCCTATAGACTTCTGTACGTACAGAAATAGATTATTAATTATAATTTGTGGTTAAATGTATAGATTATGTTGCCCTGGATATTTCTTTTATTAAGTTAAGTATTACTGTATTATGCACAAAAGACTCCCAAATATTGACATTTATCTACCAGAGAAATTCTAATAAAATGATGTGTCATGACTAAATATATGTTGATTACATTACAAAACATAAAAATTATTGCTGAAATCCATTTTCTTCTCGGAAGCAAAATATGACCAAATCCTGCAAAGAGGATTACAATCCAAGAATAATTTCATCATGCTTACTCATCTGTTAATAAATCAGAGCTTCTGTTAGTTGTTTAAACAAGTCAACATTAAGAACATAATGTTGAAGTAAAATTTTGATGAGTACATTTATATCTTCACCTTTACCTGCATTTCTGGGAATGCACACATCTCCCAGAGATGGCAATCTTCAATAAATCTGACAGACTACCTAAGAATAGGCTTAGAGCTATTATATGCCCCCAATATATTCTTACTCTCTCCATCAATGAAAAGAAAATAAATTACTATTAAAGCTGGAATGTGAGGAACTTTATTCACAGGTGGAAAAGATAATATTCTAAAGAACCAGGACAGAGTGGAGTGCTTTACAGTATGTAGCATGAATTTTTAAAAATTGCCATATATGCCACTAAGTGAATAAAATGTTCCTTGGTGACATTCATTCAAGGGCCATTAAGGAATTTTTTGAATAATGAAAATATTGCAGAAAAACCAGGGAACACAGGCTTCAGTTGGGGACTGTGTCCTTGGAGACAGAGGTTGATGCATCTGCATCAGACTCAAGTCAGGAGGACAACTCTGTTACTCAGTAACAATGCTCATATTTTAAAAACTTTCACATCTACTAAGGCATTTGTGAGATTACATCCTTTATTGCATGAATATAATCCTTTAGTCTAGATTATGAATTTTTTATTGTCTTTGGGCAATAAAAATAACTTTTATAATTGAGGCTACTGCTTACACTCAAGACCTTATCCTTCAAGATTTTTCCTCTCTAAACACAACCATTAAATTAGAGAATTATTCACAAATGAATGAAAATTTACAATATTATGCTATAATTGGATGGGGGAAAATATGCTTTTATATATTTAAACACATCTTAATTTATCACATAAATTTCCGATCTTTCCAATTTAACACTCTTAAGCAAGTTGGCTGTATGAAGATGTTGGTATTTATTTTACCAATGTCTGAATACCATTTACAATATTCTTACAGTTTGCACAGTTATCAATCATTTTATCAAAAGATCTTCATAGTAACATTTTCAATATATACGAGAATAAATGCAAAAAATGAATATTGTAGATTAAAATGTTAACTTAGCTTTAGAAATATTATATATTGTTATATAGCAGCCTTAAGAATAGCTTCTTAAAAAATTTTACCATGTAATTAAGTCATTAGAGTACATTATTTTTATTTTTAATTCTATTCATACTTTCTTCATATAATTGAACTTATTATGTGTTTTAAGATTATAATAAGTCTTTAAAAGTATTTATGCCTGCTTTTGACATATGGTTGATTGTTAGAGAAGATGCTGAGAGTCAGAGCTTAAAGGGTTAAGCATTCAAAAAGCATGCTTGCTGGCAGAGACACATAAATAAATGTCTCCAAGGACACTGCATACTGTAGATATCAGTGGGAGGAGGCAGGGTGAAATGAACTCACCACACAGATGTTATTGTCTGAATTCCCTCTGAATTCCCAAGAAAGGTTGTCTGGGAACTCACAAACAGGTAGAGCTCTCACCCACCAAGCTGAGATATTAGATAGACTAAGGCATTTAGGGCTAGAAACAATGTTTATACTTATGCCCCTTAGTAAACTGCCAGAGAAGGCAGTGTTCTTGCTGTAGTAAGAGAAACACGGTGGGAAAGCAAGATGGGGGGGTGTGAATTTATGCACTGTTATAAGCTGAATAAAAGAAAGGGTAACAGTGATCTCGGGGCTGTTTTGCCTAAGTGAACTGCAGCCCTCTGCTTCACATGCATCAATTTGTCTGACTCTTCCTTTGCACCTCATAGTGACAACAACGTATGGTGCCCAACGTGGGGCCCAAGGTGAGTTGGGAATCTTTTTGACCGAATGGGTGTTTAAGTGCTGTGCAGTTAGAACGCAGAGCCATTGGGAGAAGCAGAGATTATGGGTAATTCCCCATCCCAGATTGATGAGTATGCGGGGATTTTGAAATCTCAAACCTGATCTTAAAAAAAAATGCCTGTTTCAAAAGATTTAGTAAGATTGTAAGCCTCCTACTGCCTACATAATGATAAGGCTGTGGGATGATAGGGGCTAATAGAATTAAACCACTAGGAGAGTAGAAAAACTTGGCAACATTAGTGTTTTCTGTTTTGTTTCCATGCTGATTCTGGTTTGGCCGGTGTGACCAAATTGATAAAATTAGTGCAAAATTTTTATTAAGGTGTTAAAAGGAGTTTTTAGTTTTAGATCACTATCTTACTCCTGAACTTTAAGCCTAAGTGTACTCCTAAAAAGTAGTAATCAAAAATATACATGTTAAATATCTGTATAAACTGCTAAATTAGAGCTTGACTGTTTTTCTGCTGTTTACGTTGTCCTAGCTGGTTGCTGATTATGAACAAAAGTGTTTCAGAGAACAAGCTTATATATTACAGGTAACACAGATTCCAGAAAAATTTCTAAAAACAGTAAAATCAAAGATGTGAAATGATGGAGGGCTTGAAAACAGCCATACCAAAAAAGTGAAAATTATAGGTCAAATTAGTAAGCTTTATGTTTCTGTTGGTGTGTCATAATTCTTTTTGTGTTTGTCTGTGTGTTCAGTATCAGAATATATTTTGATACCTCCGGATGGTAATATTAAATTGATAAATAAAAATTCTTACAAAAGCTCGACTAAAATTTGGTAAATTTGTTTAAAAGAATGTGTACTGTGAAGGTAAAATTTGTCTTAAGATAAAATGATTATAGTCTATGTGGTTAAAAATAGTTATAGAGAGTTTAAAGAAGCACTGTTTAAATGAAAATATTTAAATGGCTAATTCCAAAAAAAATCATTATTAAACAGAAAACCAACTTAATAATAATAATAAAAGTAACTTCATAACAGGAAAACCTGTCAGCAGCCAGCCTCCCCTGACAACTTGCCTCTAAAGGACTGTTTCAAGTGTTACATGCTACTAAGTATTTAAAATGAAGAAAAGTTATATTTGCATGCAACCAAATTAAATCATTATTCTAACAAGTTTCTTTAATGTTGATGGTAATTGTATGCTTTCAGAAGTTTGCTTGGAAACAGTTTCCAAAATCATTGTGGTAACTTAAGTATGGAAGGTATATAGAATGTGCTTTTATTATTAAAGAAAAGAAAGTAATTTTGTCCCAAAATAAAATGACTGGTTATTAAGAAAAAGTAAAATGTGGGACAAAAGCTAAAGGAATACAGAAA
>JAQZBX010078300.1:0-14143 GCA_029593785.1 Cabassous unicinctus
ATTAATATCACTCAATTAAACATATAGAAGTATTTAAAGTGGGAAATTGTGTTGTATATATGTCATCATAATACTTAAAAATATAAAAGGAAGGAAGGGTTGATACTTGCTCCAGCATGGATGAACCTTGGAACCACTATACTAAGTTAATGGATCCAGTCAAGAGTGAACACAGATTTAATGATTTATTTAATATTAATATCCAGATTAGGGATATCTATAGAGATAGAAAGTAGATTGTTGGTTGCTTAGGGCTAGAAGGAGGGAGGATGAACAGGAGAATGATAATCTACAGGTTTCTTTGTTTCTTTGTAAACTGATGAGCATATTCCAAATTTGACTCTGGTGATGGTGGCACGTATCTGTGAATCAAGTAAAAATCATCAAATTATGAACTTAAATATGTTAACTTTAAGGTATATGATTTATAACTCAACAAACCTATTATAAAAAGAATATCAAATATTGCCTGGAGAGAATGGAAGGGACAGGAAGGAGGAATTAAAGAGGTATGAGAAAAACTATGTGAGTTCACTATCTGTTTTGCAGTGGTGGTTACACACATGTATAGGTATGTAAATACTTATTAAATTTTACACTTTAATATATAAAATGATTATATGTTAATTGTTCATCAATATGAACCAAATTTTTATCCCCGTTTTTTACATTTAACATATTCACTAGTAAATATATAGGCTTTTAATAAGTGTTACACTCTAGTTTAGTTCTGACAAAGGGAGGGTCTATTCCAAATGATTCAAACTCTCTTGCTTTTCTGTTCTGTTCTCAAGGTTAATTCCAGCAGCCTGGAGTTCACCTGAGCCATTTTACTGAAGTTTCTGTGAGAATTGCTCTCAGTGGGGAGTGAATGGGACTATCTCAGGGACATTGTGACTAGGCCTGACATATCTGTTTCTCATTTCTCAAACTGAGAAAGGGGAAAGGAAAAGTGAGGTATGTGTTGTATACTGAAGAATCAGCACCATTTTGGTTCACCTTGAAGGAAACTGTACCACTGAAGCTTCCTTTCCTGGGACATCTTGGTTAAAAACCTGATTCTTTTCTCCAAGGATAGACTCAAGTTTTTTTATTTCTGGGTGCTTATAACTCCCTCCACCAGAGGATTCTTGATGCGTAATTGCCATTCACTTCCCAGTGGAGGGCATGAGTTAAATCAATGTTGAGGCCAAGTTCTCACCTGATATTTCTCCATAACAGGCCTTTACACTGTGGGTAGCTCTGATTACAAAACATACCACAGCCAAGGAACTATTCTCATGGTGACCTCCTGAACCAGCCCATCTTCTAGCTGTCATCTTTCCCATCCTATATCTTCACACAGTTCCCTGTGTTTCCTCATCTCAAAGCCAATACTGTACTCCATGCTCTTTCACCATTAACAGAATTTTTTGTAATTCTGGAAAAAACTTCTATGATTAAGAGTTTTTTTTAATAACCTTCAATACTTTACCCAGATTCTGGTCCAATTTCTTCAAGCTTCTGCAATTCATGACCTCACACTCCTCAAGGCAGAGACCAAATATTTATCTTACAGCCTCATTGAGACTAGAGTGAGTTCCTGGCTTGCTGCATGCCCCTCTGCCCCTCTGTGTCACTCACCTGCAATCTCACAACCTTCTCTCCCAGACTTCCATGATTGTGAGATGACTTAGCCTGGGGCTTCAGATATTGTCCTTAATTCACAAAGTCTGCCATCAGAAATTGAGACTTCAGGATCCAGATCTAGTACTGTTTACCTCTCCTCACTGCCTCCAACACTTCTTGCAGTGCTAGTGATGTCTGTCCTGTATGTTCTTATTTGAAATTCAATTCATTAATATTAGTGAACACTGGATGGCTGTAGCTGCATTCAAGTTCATTTTATGATAAGATGGATGGGATTTTTAGAAGTAAGTGGATCTAATTAGATCAGTGTGTAGGTATGTAGGTAGGTGGTTTTCCTACCAAAGTTGCACAGGTAAGGTGTCTCAGGGACAGGAGATGAAGCTGTTGAGGTGTTCCACATGCAGTCATGTTGGTCAGAAATGAGGACTCACCCAGAAATTAACTTTGGTGGTAATATCTAACAGTTCTGAAATCCCACTATGAATTCACATTTTACATGACTGACTACTGTGTAATGACATCAACAAAATTGTGGAAAGGCCAGCTCCAAATGGGAGGACTTTCCTGGCCTTGCCTGCAGTTCCCACAGACACTGAAAAACAAGCAGAAACTGTCATAAACCAACTTTATCATGGATTTTACTTATTTTGTATATATATATAATCCCTTGGGGTAATGACAAAACGGCTATATTCCCAAAGCCATCCTTCATCCTTGGTCAAATTTGGCTCCCTGTCCAACTCATTGAACACATTTCTGGGTTAGAAGTAGAGGTGCTTGGTCTTGGTAATGACGCACCCCAGGGAGAGGGCTGCATTCTCTGTGATATCAGCCAACATCTTCCTGTCAAGGGTCCCCATAAGGCAAGGACTTCTACTCATCTTCTTTCATTTTACATACAGAGTTACCTCCCAAATGCAAATCACCATATGGGCAGACAGATGAAACAATGGCACTCATTTACTTAAATTCAGGTTCCACACAGTCTGGAAAATACTTTCTAGAGTCATGGACCTCACCCAGAAGAACATGAAAGCCTTGTGGTTCTTCCTTTTTCTGATGGTAGCTCCAAGCATGAGTGTCTCAGGGATTCAGACATGAAGGTAATGGGGATGATGCATCTGAGCACATGACTAACTGTTATTCTCCTTGTCCTTAGGTGTCCTGTCTCAGGCCCAGCTGCAGGAGTCAGGACCTGGCTTGGTGAAGCCCTCACAGACTCTGTCCCATACCTGCACAGTATCTGGATTCTCTTTAACCAGCAGTGGTGTGGACTGGATCCACCAGGCTCCAGGAAAGGAGCTGGAGTGGTATGCTACCATGGGGTATGATGGAAAATCATATTATAACCTGACTCTTAAATCCTGACTCAGCATCACCAGAGACATTTCCAAGAACAAAGTTTATTTAAAGCTGAGTAGCCTGAAAGATGAGGATATGGCCACATATTACTGTGCAGCACACACAGTGAGACGAAGTCAGGTTGAGCTCAGACACAAACCTCCCCTGCAGGGCACAGGAGGGAGCTGGGCTGCAGGGGGTTCTCAGGACCACCATGGGTCACACAGGGGCAACCACAGGGGCAGGTGCAGAGAATGGTTTTAGGAGGACTTTCCTGGACTTGCCTGGGGTTTCCAATTTTTTCTTTACAAAAATTAATCCCCCAGAAAACTGACATTGAGTCTTTTCTCAACAATTCTATTATGTGTTCAAGATTCAAACAATCTAAAGATTTTTTAAAAATATGTTTACATCTGTTTATGGTTCCCCATCCCTGCACTTTCTACTGGATATGGCTGAAAGTGTAAACAAAACTTCCTTTCATCTGACCTTATGCAGTTTATTCTCTTAATTTAAGTAAATCCCCCCTGAGTATGTTCATAAAAAATAGTCCCTCCCACCATCATGGAGAGCTTGTGCCCTCAGATGGAAGGTCTGGAAGAGGGAAACCCTGGCATGGCATGAGGGGCAGCATCCAGGGGCTTCAGTGTGTTCTCTCCATGCTTCATGGCATCAAGGACCAGGTCCCTGTGCTTGTATCAAATCATTGTTAAGTTCTGATGCTATTACATGGGATGCCACTCACACACACAACACAGTATTTTAATATATACCTTAGAAGATGATAAAGTATAAGGTAAAATAACAGACTCAATTGTTTATTTTTCCCTTGTCCAAAGAGCATCCCTAAAACCATTTACACTTAAGGTCTTTTTTATTTTAATTTTTCATGGATGTATTAATCAATCATTTATCTATATATCTTTTGACCTAAAATATCAAGTATTTTCCTATAAGTAAAATGTCAAGCACAAAACTTACACTTTTCGTTGAAGAAGTCATGGTTGAGAGGAAGAACTCATTTACACACTTAATCCTTTTGGCAAAACCACAGGTTTCTGCAGGCAGAGCTGGTGTGATTCCCCCCCCAGAAGCCCAGTGCCTTTCAGCCTTGTGCTCAGTCCTCACATTCCAGGACATCCTGGGAAGCTGAGGGCATCTCCATCTGCTTCCACCCTACTCAGCACTTCTGACTGGGAAATAGCTCTCTTCTTGGTGTATCTTGTATTTAGGGAGTGAGAGTTCCTGTTCCTGGTTGTGACTTCCTGGGATCTAGCCCAGAAGTGAGTATGCCCTTCCCGGGATCCAGCTCAGGAGTGAGGATGCCATTCCAGAAGACCAGCATAACCTGTGAGATAACTGGCTCCTTTTCCATTGCATTTTCAGAATTCCAGCTTTCTGGCAAGAGGCTGTGATATGTGGGCAGGATCAGCAGGGGTGAGTACATCATCTAGAGAACAGCCACCAGGTCTCATTACACCTCATGAAGGATCCTCCAGTACCAGGTGCATTACAGATGAGCCTCTGAGCTGGAAGGACACAGGGGTGCATACTGATGTGCTTGTTAACACCAGGCACCAGGGTAGGCAGGAGATGCAAACATTCATCCAGGAGACAAACTCTTATCAAACTAGGAATGTAGGGGAGCATTCTAAAAATGAACAAGGGAATGTACAAAAAACCTATAGGTTCCCCTGATGGGAAGACTACCCATGGGCCCCTGGTAATTCTGAAAAAAACTTTTATGTACCTATTGAGATGAATAGTTAAATTTTTTTATTTTATTTTATGAGCAAGGCAAATTAAATTAATGTATTTCCAAATGTTTTCTGAGACTTGCATTCACTAAAACAAACCTTACTTGATTATAATTTAATATTTTTTCATGTGTTTCCAAATTTGATTTGCTAATATTGCATCAAATATGTTTTTCTTATAATTTAAGAGGCCTATTGGGATATAATATTCTCTTTCATAGTGACTAAATCAATTTTTATTAATAGTAGTATTCTGTTCTCATAAAAGTGTACTTTATTTTGGATATAAGTTGTCATAAATTTGTTTTCTAAATACTTTCTTTTGATTTGTGGCATGACTTTCCATTTAGTGGAATTTATTTTATTAATTATAATGTTTTTTTTTTTTAATGTATTCAATCTATTCTGGAGACCTTTGATCTAAAAAGTTGACATCATCTGATCCATTGACTTCACTGCAGTGTTGAGACAGGGACAGCATTGTCCAAGACACATCCTCATCCAAGAGGGGAGGACCAGGAGGTCCATCACAGACACTGGCCAACAGGAATTCTGACCTCCTGCCAAAGTCACTGTTTTGGGCCCTTTTTTCTTGACTAGCACCTGCTTCCCTTCCTGGGAGGGAAGCCTTGCCCAGTGCTTTCCTTAGGTTTTACCATGGGGCTCTTTGTCCATTGAGAACAGTGACTCTCTGGGCTGTATATCCAGTGTGTGCAAGTATGTGTATGTGTTTGAGTGTGCACACATGTGTAGGTGCTTGTGAGTGTGTGTGGGTGTATTATTGGAGAGTAGATGGGTGAGTGTGCATGTATAATGTGTGCAGGTGTGTCCCAGTGTGTGCATGCATGTGGGTATGCTTGTGTTATAGGTAGAGTAAATGCGTGAATTGGCTTTCACCCTTATTGTTCTGTTCTTGCAGGTGTTCTCTGATGTGACCTTATAATAGAGGAGAATAACAGAGATAAGAGACACCCTGAAAGTCCCCTAAATCTCTGGATTCACCATGCATGGTCTGTGTAAGAGCATCTGGCAGGCATCAGGGAAGGGGCCCCCGGGGTTTCCATAGAATCCTGTGTTTGGTTTCCCTGCTGAGTACCCTGGGTTACTAAGGTTAAAGATGCAGTCCCTTCCCCTCCCATTTCCAGCAGGAGGCCAGCCCATAGCTCCAGCTCTTAAACAGGATGTCCTGATCTGCTCTAATAATCTTTCTCATCCTACTTCAGTTAACTTTCCTTTTAACTATTTTCAGGCATTGAAATTATTTGTTATATAATTTTTAAAATACATTTTTTAATTTAAAAAAAGATATTTAGATTACATAATGTTACATAAAAATATAGGGGATTCCCATATGCCCTGCTTCCTACACCTCCTACATTTTCCCACATTAACAACATCCTTCTTTAGTGTGGTACATTCATTACAATTGATGAAAACATTTTGGAGCATTGCCCCTAAGCATGGATTATAGTTTACATTGTAGTTTCTACTCTCTCCCACACAATTTTGTAGCATATGGCAAGATGTATAATGGCCTGTATCTGTTGTTGTAATGTCATTCAGGACAATTCCCCACTCCCAAAAATGCCCCCATATTTCACCTGTTTTTCCCTTTCCCTGCCCTCAGAACCTTCAGTGGGTACTGCCTCCACATCAATAATATAATTTCTTCCATTGCTAGAATCAAAATAAGTTTATAGTAGAATACCTGCAAGTCAATTTTAGTCTATAGTTCATTCCCCATTCCTGAGGATTCTGGGATGGTGATGCCCACTCCACCTCTAACTGGGAGGGAGCTTGAATCCCATGGAGTAGATGGATGTGACTTTCTTCCTTGGAGTTGTAGACTCTCTTGGTTCCTTGGGATGGTCTTTGTCCATCATCATGCCCTTTTTAGTTTTCCTGTGTGAGTCCAATGAAATGGAGAGTAGGTGTTGCAACTCTGTTTAGATTCAGGGCCTAGCTGTCACATATAGAGCCCAAAGATTGTAGTCTCTTGGACATACAACTATCAATCCTAGTACTAATAATAGTTTCAAATAGAAGGGTCAGAAGAGCCATGTTTAGGTAACTACAATTGAGTCCAAATCTGTCACATGAGGGATCTTAAGTACCAAAGTAGGGCCCACTGGCAAGGCATCAAATTCCTGAGCAATATAACCTGACTATAGTGTCTGGATGTTTCCAGAGTCCTCATGAGCCCCATTGTTTGAGGCAGTATTTAGTTTGGCAGTCAATGAGATCCTGCTGAGACATGCATAAGCATAACCTCTCGAATTACCTCCTGACTCACTTTGAAGTATCTTAGCCATATAAACTCATTTGTGTTCACATTTTCCCCCTTTTGATCAAGGTCTTTTTCCAGTTGCATTGCTAGTTGGTTCTTGGTAGTAATTTCTTGGTGTCAGGGAGGCTCATCCCCAGGAGTCATGTCCCATGCTGGGGGAATGTTAATCCATTTATATGTTGAGTTTGGCTTAGAGAGATGGCACATTTGAGCAACAAGGAGGGTCTCGGGAGGTAATTCTTAGGCACCCTATAATATTAGGATGTTTCAATTTCAAGAGTAAAGGTTCATAAGTACAGTCACCAATATTAAGGACCCATCAATGGACCATCCTACTTCACTAGTCACTGCCCCTGTACTCAGGGATTCTTGCTGTTCCATTGCAGAATGTGGCAGAGCTCCCCTGGGTGGGAATTTGATATTTTTTCAGTTACTGTGGGAATCCCCATCTACCATGACAATGCCCCATGAACAACTGAACACATTTATATGCCTTATATATATGTCCAGGTGAACCTTCTCCCATGTATCTGCCATCACTGACACTCCACAAAAATGATCCTGCCATGTCATAGCTGTAACCCTTCTGTGATCCTAAACTTCTTCAGAAATGAAGACAACAAAATAGCTAAATACAATTAATAAGAAAATAAAATAATAATGATAGTTTTAAAAATAAGAAATAAAATTCAAAAAATTAAAAATAAAGATTTGGAACAATAAAAATAATGAAAAAATATTAAATTTTTTTTGACATAACGCCTTTCATAAGTGTAAGATCTGTTGTCTTATATGTATGGTGACATATTCTTCTGTTTATTCCCCCAGTGTCTTACTTTTTTCATTTTGTCTTCAAAGAAGTTTTAGGTTACAGAAAAGTTGTGTATAGTATATAGGGAATCCCATATACCAGCATCCTCCCCCCTTTCCCCTTCCCCTATTAATAACATTTTATATGTGGATGGTACATTGGTTACAATTGATGTACAAATATTGAGACATAGCTACCAACCATGGTCAATGGTTTATATTATGGTTAACATTTTGGACCGTACGCTTTTATAAATTTTGATGAAATTTAACAGGGCCTGTATCCATCATTGCACGATCATGTAGAATACTTCCATCACCCCCCAAATGCCCCATGTTCCATCTATTCTATTCCTCCCTTCCTTTCCCCTTGGGACCCATGGCAACCACCAGGTTACACTCTTCAAAGAACAAGATTCATAGTTACTTGCAACAACATTGAGGGCTTGACATACTACTCTGTCCTCCCCTATTAGGTACTGCCTATGCTCTCAAGAGATGCTGTCCCTCTATTTGAAGCATAGCAGGACTCCCCAGGATGGGAGTTCAACACCTTCCTGCTCATTATGTGTGTCTCTACCCACTGATGCAACCCATTATGACAAGAGGAACACTCACACACTACCTAGAAGCCTGCCCCAGGTGTGCCCTGTTCCAAATGCTCCCCACATCCAACACTCTAAACCACTAACCCTCCACTGCCATGTTACCAAAAGAATATTCCCATGTTGTAGTTTTAACCACATACCTGCCAATCCCCAGTTTTCATTTGCTCCCTCCCCCAACCCTCCCCCCAGTTTCATGGACACTCCAACCCACCCTCTCCACCCAAACCCCAGACAAACCAGCACCACCTAACCCAAAAGTATCACTGCACCACTGTCATGTCTCTCCACATCACAACTACTCACTTCCACCTTATCATAGATTTTGTCCTTATGGGCATTGGATCACAACCTTCTTCTCCCTTTCTAACACTTATGAACCTATCTTCCAGACTCTAGCTCTGTGAGTCTGCTCAATTTACTTAGTTTATATCAGTGAGGTCATGTAATATTTGTCCTTCAGTGCCTGGCTTGCTTCACTCAACATAAGGTCTTCAAGATTCATCTTGAAGGAAATAAACATGTTTAAGTGCCCACTAGGAGTTCATGGAGAAAGAAAATCCTGACTTTGGAGAAGTGGGGTCCCAGGGAGGGGAATTTGTCCTCCTAGGATTTGGCAAGCATCCTCCTCCCAGAATAGCCTCGTAACACTAAGGGTCCAGGGAACTCTTCTTGCCTTGGGTCTATACATACAAATGACCTTCCCACATGCAAGTTGCCAATTAGTCCAATAGACTAAATGATGGCACACATAGGCTTATATTCAGGATCTCTGTCAACCAGAAAAATACTGTCTGCAAGTGCTGGATGTTAAACAATTTCAGATCTTCCTCATTCTCATGGAAGGTCTCAGATGTGAGTGTTTCAGGTGATTTACCCATGGAGGTAATGAGGATGCTGCCTCTGAGTACATGACTCACTGTGGTTCTCCTTGTCCTCAGGTGTCCTGTCCCAGGTGCATCTGCAGGAGTCAGGACCAGGACTGGTGAAGCCCTCACAGACCCTGTCTCTTACCTGCTCTGTCTATGGTATCTCACTCCAACCAGTGATTATTGCTGGCATTGAATCCATCAGCCCCTGGAGAAGGGGCTGCATGAATATGTGACAGTGGGGACATTCACTATGCCCCTTCCTTCAGGAGCCAAATCTCCATTACAGAGACATGTCCAAGAACCAATTCTCTCTGCAGATTGATCTCTATGATAGCAGAAGACATAGACATGTTTTACTGTGCAAGAAATCCAGGGAGCAATGTGAACTATGGTCCATGCTCAGTGGAAATGCCCCAAGATGCATTTATCAATTGCAATGAATGTGCTATACTAATGAAGGATGTTGTTTATGTGGGAGGGTGTGCAAAGTGTGAGGAATGGGGCATATGGGAATCCCTTTATTTTTTGTGTAATATTTATGTAATCTAAGTATCTTTTTAAAAAATAAAAACTATATATTGAAAAAAAAAAGGGAAACCGGTGAAGGAAAGTCACTGTGAGCCCAGACACAAACCTCCCCGTACATGATGGGGCTGGAAACGAGGGGGCATACCCAGAGTAGGGACAAACCTCAGCCTCAGGGGCAAGGAAGATTTTGGGAAGCATGGGATTCCTGTAATGATATAGGGTTTCTTCTTCTTGCTTAAAAGTATTTAACTCCTCAGAATTCTCCTCTATATCTATTCTAATGACATGATGTTTCCAAGTTTTAAAAGCAGAAAATGTTTCTGCAATGCTATTATTAATTATACTATAATGTATTCACATATATGAATTAGATTTCTTCATTTTATTCTTCTGGATATGACTGGAAGTATGAACAAACTTTGATTCAACTAACATTCTGACCCTGTGCAGTTAATTTTGTGGAATTAATTCTCTCTCCTGGCTGTGCCCAGGCAAAATATAATAATAGTAATAATAATAATAATAATAAAGTTGAATATGCATGATTGTTTAATCACCATAAAAACAAATTATTTTATGGCAGAATAATTTCAACTGAATTGAAAATTTAAGCCCCCATTTTCTTTTTGCAGTTTGTGAACATGTGTATCCCTCCTCTATCAGGCTATTCAGAGATTTTGGTTGTCAGACTTAGCTCCAGAACACCACGGTGAGTCCCATGACCTCAGGGGAAAGGAACAGAAGAGGGGACAATCTGCCATAGTCCCAGGTGAATCATCCAGGTGCCTCATCTTGTTCTCTCCATCAATAATGGGGCTCCTGCACTTATTAAGCCTGTACGTGATCCATACTCACATCCGACCTGATCCTGTTTGGGACAGCTAACATGATGGACTGGGAAAATCCCCCCAATTCTCATTGGTAGCAGATCCCTAATGGGGTGTTCAGAAACTTCTCTGTTATCAGGAACTCTGGGAATTCTTCCTGAGCTATCACCTACGTGGAAGGTGCTGCATTGTGCAGAGAAAAGAGGAAATGTGGGTTATGGTGGGTCTGTAATCTTGTTTCTGTGCTTTTAGGTGGGCCTCTTCCTTAGGAGGGCCTGGGCTCACTTGCCTCACTTGTTCCCTGGAGATGGATTTGAGTGAAATCTGTACCTCCTCAGTCAACTGCAGGGCTCAGTAGCTGTAAGCTGGACTCACACGTGAGATAGCACAGCCCTGCCTGATGACACTTGGATAGGAGCTCAGTGAGGCAGCAATAAAGGAAGGAATTGAAACAATGGCTGTAGGGTTTCCTGTTCAGGGCAGGCTAGAACCATGCTTCACAGCGGGGAACCAGCACTCCAAGTTGGTCAATCACAAGCCATGCTCAGCACTTGACCAAGTCCTCCCATTTTGACAGGTTGGAAGACCTTCACACCCCCCTCAATCTGGGACAGCCAGCCATGGACCACACAGGAGGCAAGCTTCCAAGGTGGGGGATGGGTGCTGGCCACTGCCACTGAGCAATTCACTCACATTTTTTCTGCCACAGCTTCTCAGACTTTCTCTCTCACTTTTTCCTCAATACCCTACAGTGTTCCCCTGGCCTCTGGAGACCCAGAATGTTTTTCCAAAGGGTTTCTTCCTGTCCACTAGTTGGAAGAGGAGTGTGTCCTGTAGCTCACTATTCCATCATCTTCCCCAGAAGACACCACCTCATAATTGATTTTGATGAAACTTTGGCTTTAGATTTGCTACCAAAACAGTTGAAGATTTGAGGACAATGGGGTGGGTTAAATTCATATTGCCTGTTTGTAAAACCTGACATTTTGCAGTCCAGAGGGAAGACTGGAAATGAAACATGTACTCCAAAGAAGACATGTTCTCCAAAGAAGACATGTTCAATCCTTAACCTGTGTTCCTGTGGTTGTGCATAATTTTGTAATTAGGATCTTAGAAGATGTTATTACTAGTTAAGGTGTGGACTCATTTGTGTATATGATATATGTGAATTTTATGGAAATGAGGCCAATTTGAATGATGGTGGCCCTTAATCATATTACTGGAGTCCTTAGAAGCAAAGGAAATTGGGACACAGGAACTCAGTAGAAGTCACAAGTCTTTGGAAGCCAGAAATCATAAAAGCCAGAAAATGAGGTAGATTTCCATGTGACAGGGACAGAGGTGGAAGCCAGGGAACCCTAAGAATACTGGCAGGGCAGCACCAGAGTGCTATAGAATCTGGGAGAAATCATGGCCTGGAGAGGCCTTTATTTTGAACTAACTTTCCACAACTGTGAGAAAACTAATTCTGATTGTTTAAACCAACCTGTTCTGTTGTATTTGTCATAATAGCTCTAGAAAATAAAGACATATATGAATACAAAAAAAGAAACTATTATTCTTCCCTAACAATGTGAATGCCATTGGTTACTTTTGAATGTAGTATTTTCCTCATATTACTTTACCATATAGTCCTCTTTGTGAAGTATTTTATTATTTCTTGTACTTTGTGATGTCATCATTTTATTTCTTCTGGAAAATAATTCTAGTAAATATAATTTGATATATATTTTAAGTTCACTCTGTACTGCTGTTGCTTTGTGTCTTTCCTGAATACTCTTTATAGAGATTAATTAAATGCAAGATTTTTGACATAAAAAACTTTTACAAATGTTATATTTTTCAATGTTTTTTATACTTCACACATATCTGCTCTTATCAATATTATTTCCTTTTTTGAGACATTTAGTTTAAGAAGTTATATTGTTAAATTGATTTATATTTACATTTTATATTAATGGAATCATATAATATGTTACACAATATATTTAGTTCATAGTAATGCAGTCATACAGTATTTGCCCTTTTGTCTCTGACTTGCTTCACTCTACATAATGTCCTCCAGGTTCATTCACATTGTCATATGCTTTACAACTTCATTTCTTCTTACACTGTGTATTATTCCACCATGTGAATAAACCAGGTTGTTTATCCATTCATCAGTTAGTGGACACCTGGGTTGTTTCCAACTTTTGGCAATCATGAATAATGCCCCTATGAACTTAGGTTCCCATTGTGCAGTGTGGCTAGTAACATCTGTTGAAATATGAGGCATGAGGAAGCCCAGGAGGGCTCTGTGAATCTCCTGTGACCTCTGGATTCATCTTCAACATTTAATATTTGAACTTGTCTCATCAGGATGCAGGGAATGGGCTGGGATGGGTGGCCCTGATAAGCCATGATGGGAACACAAAGATCGATGCAGACTCCATGAAGGGCCAGCTCACCACCTCCAAAGGCTACTCAAAGTAGATGCTGTTTCTGCAGATGAGCAGCCTGAGAGCCCAGCACACAGCCAGGTTTCACTGTGCGAGACACAGAATGAGCCAATGTGAATCCAGGTGAACACCTCCCTGAGGGAGGCCCCAGGAGGCTGGGGTTGGGGGTCATTTGGAGAGGATACTTCAAACCTCCGATCAAGGGGCCAGCCATTGTATCATCTGCAGATTGAAGGAAAGGATACCTTTTCAGTGGTGGTTTCCTCTTCAGCAAAGAATGCAAATGTTGAGGGATCACTATCTTTTTAATGCTTCTGTATTGTCCTCATCTTGTCCTGGTCCTCTGTGCCATGCAATTCTCTGCATTTGAAAGCATTTCATAAGAGGTATTTCCCCAAAGATGAGCTGAGAGCAAATTAGCTCTAGAGTACGGAGGGGAAGACTTGGAATGATTCAGAAACCAGAGCACATGGGTTAATGAAATTACTTAGCTATGTGAGAGATAATAGGGGACAAATCATGGATATAGAAAGGCTAGTGTGAGCTGAGAGAGGAGTCTTGTCAGTAAACACATTGGTGCAGGGAAAACCTGGCGGTTAGAATTATCCTTAACACATAGAGGCCCTGTCTAATCATAGTGAAAGGCTTACTGAATGAAGGAATGAATGAATGAATGAGAAGAGTGATGGGAGTAATTGAAATTTGTACATTGGAATAAGGTTAGAAGACACTAGGTCTGGGAAACACTGTCCTTATTTCTGATTCTCAATGTGCAGTTGTAGAGCTCACAACTCTTCTACCCTTTATTCAATGGAGTTTGTTCAATCTCTTCTGCATAGTACATCTGTATGGCTTTGGTTAAAGGGAGAGATAGGGTTAGCAACCACACACATAATTTTCTTTAGTAACCTGTGGCCATTAACTCAGAGTGGATTTAAATAGGTATGTTGGAGGGAAGATATGGCTCAATGGTTGGGTGTCCATCTCCCATATGGAGAGACCTGGGTTCAATCCCCGGGACCTCCTGGTAAAAATTAAAAAAAAAAAAA
>JAQZBX010078301.1:0-14144 GCA_029593785.1 Cabassous unicinctus
ACACTAAAGATTACCTAAATGTTACATCCAAAAATATAGGGGATTCCCATATACTCCACCACATCCCCTCTGCCTCCCCCACTCCCCCACATTAACATCTTTCATTAGTGTGGTACATTTGTTACAATTGATGAACACATATTGAAGCATTGTACTAGCCAAGGACTATACCTAAATTATAGTTTACATTTTGCTCCACACATTTCATAGGATTTGAGAAAATGTATAATGGCCTGCACCTGACATTGTAATGTCATGCAGGACAATTCCAATGTCCCAAAAATGCCCCCATGTTGCACCTATTATTTTCTCTCTCTCCAATGATTTTGCTGTGTAGGAAAGGAAACCCCAAGGCTTTAAGAGGAAAATCAGTCACCTCTGCACCAGCCCCTGATCATGGTCCTGAGCACCCCCTGGTGTTTGCAATCACCCTCTGCAGCCAAGCCCTCTCCAGAGCCCTGCAGGGGAGGTTTATGTCTGGGCTCACCCTGAATTCCCCTCACTGTTTCTCTCACACAGTAATATATGGCCATGTCCTCTGCTTTTAGGTTGGTCATTTGGAGAGACACTGTGCTTGTAGGGTTGTCCCTCACAATTGAGAATTTCCTTTGAGCTGATGGAGATTAGTACTGATTTTTTCCTGTTGGTTGATTCATTGTTGCCACAACTCCAGCCCCTGCCCTGGAACCTGGTGGACTCATCTTATATCATAGTCAGGAAAGATGAATCCAGAGGCTTTGCTGGACAGGCCCAGAGAAACCTCAGGCTTTCTCAAGTCTCCCCATGACTCCTCCAGCTGAACTTCACACAGAACACCTGCATACAAGAGGAAACAGCTTGAGAGGAGTCCCAGGTAGAGTAGCCACAGCTGAACTTGATACAGGAGGGAGGTTACCTTTGACAGTGATGAGGAGGTAAGCCCAGATCAGTGCAGTCCTCACTGTGGTGGACCCTGAGGAAGGACAGGGGCACAGGTGGGCTCCATTTCAGCATGAGGTGGTTTCTATGAGTACAGAAGGGGCTGCACCTGCATGACTTTTCCCTGTGGGCAAATCTGAGCTGCCCAGCATGGCTGTCCTGTCCCCTGCCTTAGGTTCCCAGAGGAGACAAGTAGAAAAGTATTCCTTGATCTTGATGCACAGGGATACTCCATCTGTAATCTCTTCCTTTTTTTGAAGTGGACATTGTGTACCTCTTTGGGGTGGATTCATCATCAAATAAAAGTTCTGGAAAGGACCTGGAAAGGAAACTAGCTCAGAGGACACAGTATCTTCCTCTAGTCTAAGGGTTAGTTAGGGCTGTAAATCACTGTTCTCCACAAAAATACAGTGTTTGGTGAGAATGAAAGGAAATGCAGTCTTGTATGTTGTCAGTATTACAGAAAATGGTTTCCAAATTCTTGATAGCAACGAGGTCAGGTCATGCCAAGGTTTGTCTCTGTACTGGTCCCTGTGCATTGTGGGAAGTTGGTAAATAATGCTCTCTATGTCTGGAAAAATGTTCTAGGTAATTCCTTTGTCAAACTTGTGATCCAGCCAGTATAGTGCTGCCCCTGCTCTCCAGTGAAATTTTTTATGGATATTATCTTTTATTATTACTAAATTGTATCACCTTATTATTAAAGACCTAATCAGATTGTCAATCTCTGAGTCAACATTGGTATTTTGCATCTCTTTAGGAATTCATCCATGTCCCCGGTTACATAATTTGTTAAAGTTATCTTGTTCATAGAATTCTTTATATCCATTTTTAAAAATTTTGTAAATTCAGTAATTGTCTCCTCTCGCCTGCCTTTTTCAAGAATTTTGTATCTTCTCTCCATCTCTTTTTAGTTCCCTTATTCAATTTAATGAAACATTTGTGAATTTTGATGATCTTGATATTTTCACAAAATCAGATTTGGTTTCATTGATTTATTTGTATTGCATTTCTATTCACTATTTCAATAATCCCCACTCTAATTTTTATTTTAGATTTAGTTTGCCCATATTTTTCCAGTGTCTAAAGAAGGAGTGTTAGATTATTATTTTTGAGATCTTTAAAATTTCTTATTTTCCTTTTGATTTCTTCTTTAATTAATTGGTTAATCAAGATTGCATTTCTAATTTCTACATATTTGTGATTTTCCAAATTTCCTATGGTTATTCAATTTTAACTTCATTCCCTTATGTTGTGATTACATACTTTATATATTATTTATGCCTTTCTAAATTTATTGAGGTACATTTATGGAATACCATATGTTATATCTCATAAAACATTCCTTATGTGCATATGAAGAATGTATATCCTATTGTTGAGTGTAGTTTCTGTGGATGGCTCTAAAGACTAGTTGTTGCAGAATGATGTCAAATTCTGTCATTCCTGTTATGAAAAAAGCATGTTGAAGTCCTAACCTCTGTTCTGGTTGATGTACACCTATGAGCAAATATGATCCTTGAAGATGTTAATTATAAGGTGAGGCCAGACTGAATCAGGAGGGCCCTTAATACAACATAAGTTTAGCACTTATTGACAGAGGAAAATTATACCCAGTCAGGAGTCAGAAACAGAGGGAGACATATGTTATATATGTACCAGGAAGCTAAATTCAGATTTGAGAGACAGCATGATCCTGCTGATGCCTTGATTTTTTACTTCAGGTCTCCAAATTTCTAACACAGTAACTTCTGGTTTTGCAAGCCAACCATTCTGTAGTATTTTTACAGCAGCTCTAGCCAAAGAATATTTTTTGGTGTTAGTAATGGCGTGCTCCTCTAACAAAGAGCTAAAGATGTGGAAATACCTTTGGACATGTGTAATGTGTAAATGTCAATAATTTGGGGGTGCTTAATATTAAAAGCCCAGACTGTCTTTCAGAAACAGTTGGTAGAAATATGTAATTTAAAGGTGATCCTAGTGAAGACATACAATGTAATAATATGTTACTGGAAACTGGAAGGAAGGAAATCCTTGTATAAAGTAGAAGAGGAATTTGCAGAATTTTGTTCTGTTTTCAGTTGGAAGGCTGAATTCTTAAATGACAAACTTGGATTTATAAATTTGGAAATTTCCAAGCAAATCATGGATTGTGTGGCCTGTATTCTCCTTGCTCATTCTAGTAAAATACAAGAGGAAAAACCAACATTGAGGACTGATATATTAAGAAAAAAGAACAATCATTTATTGATTTGGAAAGCTCTCAGTCTATCAGGAGAGAGTCCCCTGGAGATGGGGTGCAAATTTTGCTGAATCCAAGAATGGTTAAGGCATTAGGTATGTGACACATTGATCCAATTAAATATATCAGGGTAAGTCATGAAGGGTCATTCAATTATCCAAGAAGAAACTTATGCCTGATGGTTTAGAAACTCATAAATTACATGGAAGATCAACAGAATATTTGAAAAGTTTATGTCAACAAAGACATTGCCAACCTGGACAGATTGTGAGAATATGACAGAGATAGGATGAAATGAGGAAAGACTACAAGGACAGAACTATGGATGCAAATGTCTGAGCTGAAGAGACATCAAAGGCCAAGAGAGAAGGGCTGCTGCCCTCATGTTTGGAAAGGGCAGGCCCACTCTGGTGGTCACAGAGAGTAGGACCTTCAGTCTGGGGATTGTTGATTATATGGTCAAGACCCTGGTCTTTGAAGAGGATGGGAAAATTTTGCCAGGTTTCATGGAGGACTTAGTTGCCTCTCCAGTGTTCAGAGAGAAAGCAGACACCACACAGATGTTTGGAAAGTATATGGCTGTTGCTCCATTCAGTTAGTACCACAAAGACTCCCGTCATAGAGATTAATCTAATGTGCTCCTGGGATTTGGACTTGCTGGTAAACTGGGACCTCTTTTTCCTTACCATATTTTTTTTCCTTCTGAAATTGGCATGCCTATCCTATGCTTGTCCCAACCCTATATTTTGGAAGCAGATGACTTTTTTTCTAAGTTTCACTATTTTAAAGACAGAAGAATTTTGTCCATGGTGGACAATACCCCAAAAAGGTATGAAAGTTTTACATAGATTTGTCACTGAAATGACATAAGGCTTTTGGGATGTTGGCTGGGTGTGAAAAAATGTTGCAAGTTAGAAGAACATGCATTTTGGAAGTCCAGATGGCAAAATCTTTTGTTTTGAATAATATTTCCAAGAGGATATGTTCATGACCAAACCCCAGTCATTCATCCAGTGAAAGTGATGTCATTTGTAAATAGGATCTTTGAAGATATTATTAAGTTATCCAGTATGAATGGAATCCTCATAAGCTGAGAAATTTAGAAAGAGTTTCAGATGACTGAAGTAGAGATCAATACAAAGGCTGCCATGTGACAGAGGGAGAGCTTGATTGTGACCAAACCACCAACAGATCCCTAGAGACCACAGGGGAATCCCAATCTCACTGGCACTTAAATCTCACACTTATATCATCAAAAGCAGTAGGACAATAACTGCATGTTGTTCAGGTCAGATAGGCTATGGTGTTTTGATAAAGCAGCCCTGACAAACTAAGACAGGGGCTTATTACAGGTGTGTCTAGAAAGCAGAGTTGAGTTCCTTAGTTGGGGGTGGATGAGCTGCTTCTACTGGCAATAGAGACTCATTGTAATTTAGGGTACAATTCCACAATTTCTTCAGGATCAGCTAAAATGCTCCAATTTTAATTTTCAGCATCCCATTCCTTGCCAATCCATGCATTTACCTCAACAAGCAGATAATCTCAGAGGTTGTGAGTTCAATTTACATTGTAACAGCTACTCACAGGATAAGAAAATGGGTATGGTTTTAAGAAAACTCTCATCTCCATTGTTACAAGAGATAAGGGTTTCTTTCAAGGCACACATAGAAGTGTGCTAAATATCTTTGTGGCAATTGAGCTTTGAATTTTGGAGCCCTGATTTTATTATTTTTTCCTTCATTTTCTATAGCATATTTAAAAGTGAACATCCAATAAATTTACATTTAAAGTTTGACAGAAATGTTCTAAGGTATCAAGCACATGGTGCCCCAGAACCTTGCATCATGCAAATATAATTGATTAGGAGATTACAATAGGGATATTTTGTGAATCTCTGTTGCAAAATCACACTGTTATACCACTGTTCCATTTACCATTTGAAATACAATTATTAGTATCTTTACAGCTAATCAGATTAATGAAATCACTTCCAAAAACCCCTGAAGTAATCCAGAAGGATCATCCTTAAGATCTGTTCCTCTATGACTACTTCTGTTAATAAAATCTGTATTAGTCACAGTTACCCAAAAAGACAAAATCTGCAGGCTATCTATATGTATGTTTGTGGGTGGGTGTTTATTTCAAGGAATTGGCTCACACAATTTTTGCAATTATTAGTGTTGGAATGCCATAAGGATTCACAGAAGGATGGAAATTCTGGTGTGAATTTACATTGAAGTCTTGTATGTGAAAACTTCTGAATTCCATAGAGGAGGACAGCAGAGAGTAATAGAATGTGTAGCTTTGAAGCAGAATTTTGTCTTCATTTGGAAACCATAATTCTTGTTCTTAAGGACTCAATTGATTGAATGATGACCCCATATGATCAGGGAAAATCACCTTTATTTAATGTCATTTAATTGTAGATGATAATCATATCTACCACATGACTTCACAGTAACTTAAGGGATAACATGTGACAAAACACCTGGCCAACATAACACAGCTGAGTTGTTATTAAAAATTAACAATAGTAATATTCTTCATGAACATCTCACTGCATATGATTCCTGATGCCCTTTCCCATCCTATTCTCCCTGCCAAATTAATCAATATCTCCCCTAACAAATCACATAGAGTGCCCCCTTCTACATAGAATGCTTCCACCTTCACCATGACAATGAGTTCCAAAGAGAGTATACCTGAAACCTTCTTTATAGTTTTTCATCCCTGCCTGTCTTTGAGGCCCTGCCAGACAAAAGCATTGATGGGTGACCCTCTTGCCATAGCAAGTTATACTTAAATAGCCTCTGCTTGTTCTTATATGAGTGTTTACTATCTATATCCACATGGGAATCAATTTCAGCTCTTGTTCCATATGTGGGCCCCTTTATAGGAAATCTACTTTGGACTTCTATTGTCCTATTGGTCCAGCTGCTTCTGTGTAATGCTACAAGATGGACGTGACTGGGACCTGTTCTCATGTCCCCCAGTCCTATCCCTCAAAAGCAACTAGATTGCTAGACTTTGGATTACATAGCTGAAGGTTTCATGTCAAGCCATCAGTCCTTCCATAGCTTAAGGAATGTTTTTAGAAGATACACTGATGGTCAAAAGCAAACCCAGATACAAATAGGCATCAATTCTGGTAAGGACAAATATGGTCTGAAGTAATTGACTTGCCAGGAAGAGACTGGTGGGTAAAATAATGCAAAGGGGTCATGGTGACAGATATTCCTTCAGCTCATGCACGCAATGGGAGGACCTAACTCAGGATTGGTGGGAGGCTTCCCTGCTCAGACTCCATTGTACAAACTGGAGGAATCCTAGATATTAATGTAGTGGGCACCAGCACCAGTAGTGAAATACTGGATGGACCATGTCATTATTCAACTCTGACTTCCCTGGACTCTCTGGACCATCAGAACTGCTTTCCTTAGTTTGGAAGGGATTGCTCAGTTTAAATACTAATATATTTCCCTGAACTTTACAATGGTCAAGATTGTTATAAACTTTTTAAACTAGATTATGTCCTAGGAAAAATGGTATTTACCTCTAAGTTTGATGTGGAAGAAACTTTTGGAGAATTGATAGAATTATGCAAAGCAAATCTAGACAAACTAACAGAAGAGATTATTTCAAGAAATCAAAAGATGTCAGTAGTATTTTGAGATAAAGTATGTTGTAAAAAATGAGACATGAAGAGGATTGATTTGTTCTGACATTAAGAATGTTTATCATACTGGTCACAGTTTATCTGGAAGGGACTTGGGATGCAGTAGTTTTCAAGAAGTTTCTCCAGGGTGGGTTGGAATTAAATAACTCAGGAGATGCCCTGGTACAGGACTGTATAGCTAAACAGCACCCTCTAGTGTTTGCAGGGAGCTTGGTCCTAGAGTCTGTAACTTTTCTGTGGATTGGAGGATTTGGGTAGAGGAAAGCTTCCAAAAATCTTCTAAATAAATCATTATTCTGCTATATGAAGAGGAGAAGTACATGAAGATGGAAGAGATGATAAAATTGAGCTTGTCATATGACCCAAATGAAGCAAATGGTTTCTCTTGCCAAAGTACTCTGTCTGGAATATCCTTTGTACCCTGAATTGTCACTCCTTATGAACTGAATGTCCTCAATAACTCATCAACCCAATCCTCTATTTTCATATAAAGAAACAGGGGTCTTGAAATGGAAAACAATCCATGACAGAGTGAGGCAGAAACTACTGCTTTCATTACTTTGGCTCCCTCTTTGTAGACACAGAGAATCTGAAATATTCTCACAGCAATATGTTGGAAATCACCTCTGGATATCTGCCTCAAAATGGGGAGATGTCAATCTACTGTAGTCATTAGAGCACAACCTCAGTCTCATATGTGAAAACTCCAGGGGCAGTATGCTTAGCTGTTTAAAGTGGGCAGTAAAGAACCAGGGAAGGAGAAATTGCCATAGTCCATCCCCTGCCCACCGCTCATTTTCATGGAATTACATGGGCTCAGGTGAAAGGTGCTGTGGGTTTCTGTAATGAAATGCTGGCAGAAAATATCTAGAGAAATGCAACTATCAGTTCATAGCCTCTGGGTACTACTCATATTTTTATGAACAAGGTGTGCATCAAAATGTATATTATGGATAAATGCAAATTTCAATTAAATTGCATCGGTTGATTTCTTGGTATTCTTATAAACAGTAAAGTTTTACAGAAAGGGGCACAAAGGGATGAATACCACAGAAAACAACATAGGACCATATAAAACATACTGAGGAGCCCTGACTGTAGGTGGATGATGTCACCTCTAGGAGCTGATAAGAGCCTGCTGCTTGCTCTGCATGCTGGTCATGTGGGGGTGCCCAGTTTATAAATAATCATTAAGCATTAGTACTTTCTCCATGTCTACATTTTATATATGCCTCTTACAACTTAGTTAGAGCTTAATGACTCTTTAATTGTGTCACATAGCTAACAAAAATCTTCCATAGAAAAGAAAATATAAGAATATTCATGTCATCAGCATAACGTTGATCCCAAAAAACTGGGAAACTTCTCAAAGGAAAAGGGAATTACAGACCTATATCTCTCATGTAATTAGATTCAGAAACCCTAAAGAAATATTTCCAAACTGAATATATTATGTATAAAATGATATTTGAAAAAGAATTATTTGTTTTCATATTACTATGCTTTGACACTCAAAATTCAACAAAACCAATTTGTGTAATTAAGAGAAATATGTAATCATCAACAATAGGAATAGAGGATAATATTGAATTTAATAAAAACTATCTATAAATAAAGGTCATACATCAAATGATAAATAATTAAAGCATCCCTTAGAAGTCATGAATGGGACAAGGATGTAACATGATTGTGTTTACAGAAAGAAATTTAAAACACAGAAAAAGAAAAGAATTAAGTTAATTCAGTAAGGCCACAAGATTAATAAGCCTTGTTAATAATCTTGGACACTAGATTAAATCAAATAATCAATTATATATCTATATATCAGCAACAAATACATATACTTTTAAAACAAAACCACTAGAACTAGCAAAAATTCCTAAAATATCAAATACTTAAGGGAAAAAATGCTTATTTTAAAATCTACTTCTAAGACTGCAAGATATAATGCAGGATATGGAGATGTTAGTAAATGGGAAACAGGGCATATTCATGTATTGGAAAAAATGGCCACACCTTGACCTAGGTCAGCGCCACACAGAAACTTCAGGTAACTGATTCAGACTAACTCCAGGATGTTGGAATTAACTCTGAGAACACCACAAGTGAAAGAGGGTTTTCACTTTCTAATCAACCCCTCCCTTTGTCAGAACTAAACTATAGCATAAAATTATTTAAAAGCTATTCCTTTTCTAGTGGATATTTTATTGAAATAAAAAGCATAGGGATTATATATACGTATATGTGTGAATACTTGTAAGCATTACTACAAACCAGATGGTGAATTCTCCCAATTTTTCTCTTGTACCTCTATACTTCATGCCTCCAACTGCTTCACTTTTCTCCAGGAAATATTTGATCTCCCTTTTTAAATAGGACTGTTGAGTTACACCTTAAAGATCAAAGATTTAATGCATATAATGCAAAGGTATTCATTTTATTCACTGATATGCATCACCATCACAGAGTCAATATTAGAAAGTATTCATTCTCTCCTGAATCCCATGAAACTCTGTGTTGTCATCTCCCTCAGGTCTCTCAGATGATAAAAGGCACTGGGGGCTGTGCTGGGGCTCCCAGGACACAGAACAATGGCAAAAGAAAAGACATGGCATATTCCCTCTTCCTTGGTGATAATCTAAGCTCTGCCAACATCTGATGGGCATTTTCTCTAAAAATATAGTGTGCTTTTCAGAGTCAGGAAAGGAGCTAGAAACTTGAACCTGGGGAGGTGAGATGAGAGAGAAGCCCAGGACCCTGACAGGAAGGTCCTTCAATGCCTCCCCTGTCCTGGCTCCTGGGAGGATCTTATGCTTTTTGGCCCTGATCCCACTGAGCCCAGCCCCTCTTGAGTTCCCTGAAGGGCAGACCTGGTCCTGGCTTACACTTCCTAATTGCCTTTGCCTTCTATCTTTCTAACTGCTGAATCTTCAGATCTCAGGTATTTCTGTTATAGGACATCAGGTTCATCAGATATTCTTAAGAAGGGCATTGAGCTTTTCACCATTCCATGGATTACATATGACTCTTGATGAGACAGTTTGTGCAGCAGTTGTTTATGTGATTTCAGCATTTTCCAGGAGAGAGGAACTCACTATGTCTGCATACCTGCACATGCAATGACACGTCCCTGGGACCCATTTTTTATCTCTATATCTTTCTGTGTATAGATATAAAATGTGGTTGGAAGAGCTATAAATCAATACTAACAAGAAATTCCAAAACCTTCAGATTTAATTGGTCATTGTAGGTCAGTGATATTACTCCATGGTAAAGCCCATAACTTATTTTAATGTTGCCATCACTTAGAATTGCTACTTACACAAACAATAAAAATATTAATAAATGAGATAAACCCATTTCGTGCAGTGGAGGGAAGAAATGGAGTAGTTTAAATATGTCAATCCATCATTTTGCATGTGAGTATCACTGTATGAGACAGGCAGGTCTTAGAGGCTATGAAGTTGGGTGAGCTGAACCTCCTGAATCAGGCATAGATTTACCACAAGCAGATGGGGTGGTGACAGAGGAAAAGATTGAGCCATAAAGTCAATTTATAAAGCAGGTTGTAGTGTGTTAGCAAAGGGCTGTTGGAATGGATTTTCTAGATATGGGGAAATGGGTGAGATGAACATGGCGGGACCTCAAGGGGTGGCACATGGAATGGGGGAAGGGGATTGAGATGCTATGGAGATGCTGATGAGCAAGCATGGGATATGATGTCAACAAGACAGTAATGTCTCCCTGGAGCCAAAGCAGGTGTCTTGATGGAAAGGGTGGTGGCACTGGCCATGGAGTCACTGGGATGGGACCCAGTGGGAGGGTAGAAGAGGAGTGCAGGGTCAGGAAAGAAGAAGGACCATGGGCTTGGGGATCCCAGTGCTAATTCTGGAATGAGCAGTGTCAGAAGCAGATTCTTACAGCTGCTTGCATGGGCTTCCATCAAGACACTGAATATCTATCAATCAGAGTGAAAAAGGTGATGTGAGGTGTTTGTAGGAGAGGAAATACTGGACCCTGCAAGTAAGCTGTCCTTACCATCACACTGTCCGCATTTATCCTCCTTGACATGTAGGTTGGAGGTCATCACCCTTGTCCTGCACTGGGAGCCAGGCCCAATGCATAGAATACTCAGGAATTCTTCCTGACACGTTTAGTAAAATTGAGTAAATCATAATACAGATTTACTTAGTGCAAAAACTTACAGTTCTGAGGCTGTGAAATGTCCATATCAAAGCACCAGCAGAGATGCTTTCTCACCAATGTCAGCTATTGGTGGTACTCACGTTCTGCCACATGGTGAAGATGCCTATCTCAGCTGAGATCCCTGCCATCCCCTCCAGAATCTACTGTCTCCTGGAGCTCAGCTGTGGGCAACTAGGCAGAGGTCTTGTCTCTTAAAAATCAGAGAAGGAAATAAAGAACTGATATATTGCTATTGCATTTTTTTCTTTTTGTAAATTATGACAAAAGATAAATATTTTTAGTTTAAATGGGTTCAAATCAGAGAAGAAAAAAGAAGATTATATAGCAAGAATTTTTCTATGACATCTGCAATTTCTAAAAGTGTTAAGGATATTTTTATTAATTTACAGAAAGTACAAATACAAATACATGACTTTTTCCAAAAGGTCACATTGTGATAAACTGTATGCACATAATATTCAAGGTTGGTTTGCCTGTTTTAAAGTGCCATATTATTTCTGCCTTGAGATTCACCTATTGCTTTAAAGTCAATACAACTCCAGTGCTCTTGTCAGCTAATATGGCAAAGGTGTAAATGTGGGCAACTCATCTGAAATGGGTTTCAAAAGAAGATTCCCAGGCCCACCAAGTTTGAAGTCCAACTGGGTTGATCAGAGGCACAGCTGCAGAGCAGGGAGCTAAGAATGGATTCCCATCTGCTCTTCTAGTTCTGGACCCTGCTGTATCTTTTAAATGTGGTGGTATATTTCTGGTTAATTTTGTCCTTCCTGGTGAATCTAAAGTTTTCATATCATGAAGAGAAAGCTTTGTTGGTGGGACAGATGGATGTGATTGTTTCTAGAAATTCAGTAAAAAGGTCTGAAAAAGAATTATTAAGCACATTCTGTTGATTTGGTTTCAGAGGTGTGGTGGGAATACTTTTTGATCCTCTTCCAAGCCACCCACTCATGCACCTAGTAACTCCACACTGATCTTCAGTGAACAGCTCTTCCATTTCCTCCTTTTTGATACCCAGGATGCTTCCCATAATCTCAACACTTCATGACATTTGTTTTTTGGTGTGTGAAAATGTCCAGTGACGATGTTTCTCATTAGGACTTTGTCCACTTTTCCTTCTGCGCTGTTTACTAAGATCATCAATTTCTCTTGAACATCAACCAGCATTTCCTGTCAGAGCTCATATTGTCTTTTAAGTTCTTCAATTTGTTCTTCCTTCAGATGTAACTGTTCTGTAAGTCTCGATGCTGAGTCCAATGCAGCATTCACTTCATCCAAATGTTCCTGTAATGACACCCATTTTCCTTCCAGATTTTCAGCTGTTTTCTTCCATTCAACTACAAGGTGGTTTTGCTTTTCTTGTTCAGCAGAATACATTGCATTTTCCCCTTGTTGGAAATGCTCTAGTACCATCTGCAGATTGGCTAGTGATTGAATATACTGATTTACTTGTTCTTATGAGACAGAGAGCTGATGTGCAGTTTCATCCCTCTGCATGGAGACTGTATTCAATTGGACCTGCAATAATCCTACCTATAAACTGGCTTGATGGCTTACATTCTCCAGTGCATTAGAGGATGAAAGTAGTTTCTCTTCCAATACTGTGGCTTTCTTTCTTAGGTTAGTATTCTTATCTACTGCAACCAAAGCTTCATGAGTATAAGAATGTTCTAATTCTAAAAGACAGTTGTGCAATCTCTCTAGCTCCTGATTTAATAATAATAGCAGGTGAGGTATAAATCAGTTTCTACCAATCCATGGCTTTTGCCAAGGCTTCCTATTAACTTCTGAGAAGGCCTGTGGTATGAAGATCCCATGCCTTTCAACTGCTTCTATGTCAAAGCAGAATCATTTGTCAATTGAATTCATCTTTTGACAGATGCAAGCTTTTAATTCATACATTTCTGGTGAGCTAGTAAAAAGTGTGTTCATTTTTCCACTGGATTTCATTTCTGAAACACTCATCATAAATGCTTTACTTCCCTTATCATACATGCAATATTAGATTCACATAAAGCCAAGTGGTCATTTCTCCTGGATCTAAAGATTGTCTTCCATAGTCCACTGGCTGGGTGGCCTGTAGTCTTGGTTGGCAGACTTCATACTTTGCATCAACTGCTCTACCTCTTGATAAGTACTTTCACAATTTTTCCTTGTATTCTGCAAGTTGAACTGCAGCCTTTCCTTATGCGGTGCAGATTCCTGGGTGAGTTTGTACCCCTCCTGGTAAAAAGTAAATAAGCCCTGAGGGCATGACAAAAGCAGTTCAACAAATTCAAACTTCCTTTTTTCCTTGAACCTCCTGAATTTTAAAGATGTAGTCTGGAGATGCTTCATAGAACTTTTGATGCTCTCTATCATTCTGTGAATCAGTCTCTTGCAAATGAGACTCTTTTTTCTTTGCAGACACATTTAAGTGCTTGTAAAGAATAGAATAGTATTTTTCACTCTCTTTGTCAAACATCTTTCCATATTTTGCTGCACCTATCTGTTCTTTCCAAAATTTCTCAAGTGGTGCAATTAACACAACATTTGCATTTTGAATCAGTCTTCTCCTTTCTTCTTCTACTGCAATGAGTAACCTCACAAATTCTTTTAATGACTGAACAATCATTAAACTGCTCAGTTTAATCATCTGTTTCAGCATCACCAGTACATTCAAACTGGAAATCTTGTAGTGACTGTGAAAATTTCTATACTGCCATTGACAGTACAGATGCAATACAGGGCCTCAGTGGCACTACATACAGGGTGCTGTCCTTGATCAGCTTTTTGATAAACTTGTTGGCTCCCTCCAGCTCAATTTTGTGGCACTGCAGGCACTCCCTGTAATCCAGGCTGTCCAACTAGGAATCACTGAACTCCAGCGTGGGCAGCCCCGTGGCCTAGGCGCTGACCCCAGAGACCGGGGCATGAGTGACACCATGGTGAAAAGAGGAGGCTGTGCCTGGCCTCTGCCAGGTGGCTGCAAGGGCCTCAGTCCTGCTGTGCTGAGGCGAGGTGGTGCAGGCGGCAAGGGAAACATGGGCATGCTCAGGTTGCAGGCAGAGGATCCAGGCTGTGGCCAGAGTAGGAAAGTTTTCCTTCTGGTTCTGCACAACCTGT
>JAQZBX010078302.1:0-14143 GCA_029593785.1 Cabassous unicinctus
CGGGTGTGGCTCAATCGATAGAGCCCCCGTTTACCATGTGTGAGGCCCCAGGTTCGCTTCCCGGGGCCTCCTTGTGAGGGCAGGCCAGCCTGCGCAGTGCGGTGGGCTGATGCAGCGGGACCTCACAGCAAGGGGGAGATAAGCAGACACGGAGAAAACATACAGCGAATGGACACAGCAAACACAAGCAGCAAGGGGGGGATAAATAAATAAATAAATAAATCTTTAAAAATAAATAAATAAATAAAATAAAATAAAATATTGCCTTTGCCACAAACCCCACTCAAAACCAGTATCAGTGCTGGCCACATCCAATTCACAGGGTAAGTCAAGGTCCACTCCCCCTTAGTGCTTAAGCCTTTGCTATTGCCCTCCTTTCTTCTTCAAAAGCAGCCTGTTGGGGGTCCTCCCATTCCCATGCACAACCTTTCCTGATTAACACATACAATGGTTTTAATATCTGAGCTAAATGAGGGATGAAGGGTCTCCAGTACTCCAACAACTCCAGAAAGACCATTAATTGTTTTGGAGTTTGTGGTGTGGGAAAACATTGTATTTTATCAATTACAGCAGAGGGTATAATCTTTGTTTTACCTAACCAAACAACACTTAAGAATTTAACAGAGCAGCCAGCCAGGACCTTGCAGCTTGTCCCAATTGCTTGCCCATCCCAGGCTCTCAAGATAAGATACTGTTGCTTCTGTTGCTTCTTTTAATTCTGAAAGAGAATTACTGGTTAATATAATGTAATTGGTTACAGGCACAGGTTTTTTCCACATGGCCAAATCCTTTGCCCTGAGGCCAGGACAGATGGTCAGGTTATGCACATAGCTTTGGGGAAGCATTGTAAAAGTCCATTGTTGGCCTTCTCACAGGAAAGTGAATGCAGGCTGGCTTGACTTGGCTAAGGAGATACTAAAGAAAGCATTAGCAAGATCTAAAACAAAGTGATAGTGACATAACTGGGTACTAATTTTTTGCAATAAACCAGCAATATTTGGGACTGCTGCATAGCAGCAGTGGTGTTACTTTAATTTATGATAATCTACTGTTATGCACCACCTCTGGTAGCTCCCAATGGCCACTCTCTCTTTATGTAGCCACAGAGCTGCTTCTACAGCAGAGGTGGGGCAAATCAGATGAATACTAGCCAAAGAATCTGCCTCTTGACTCCCAGGCAGAGAGGTTGTTTCTGTAACATATAACATCTTTAAAATAATTAAAACCATGATTAAGAACATTATACTTTTATCTAATATTAAGTAGAAAACATTGTTAAACTTCTAGGAATTTTATACAATCTTTAAGTATTTATACGAACATTTTACTCATACAACTTTGATTAACAGAAGGTTAAAAAAAAACTTTTAATTTTATAACACTTTTAAATAGTTTCCATTCAACTTATAACATATTAAATGAACTTAACTATTTTTATTACTTTATCTTTTTCAAGGTGAAAATAAATCTTTCCAATAGTTTGATATTTAAAAAGACGCTTTTTAGGGTTTGACTTTGAGAAAGGAAAATGTTAGAAGTTGTCAGGTTTGAACATTATGTTGTTTTTTAAGTGAGAAGACTGTTTTTCTTAAACAACCAAGGACATAATAAGGTTAAAGTACGAGAAGATACTTTGATAAAACAGACTCTCTTCTTCAATACTGATTATTCAGGGGGAAAAAAACTAATTTTTTACTAAAACAGACTAATTAAGAAACTTTGTCACATTAGCAGAGAAAGAACAAAATTTTAGTTTTACATCATTATACTCTTTGATACTAAATCTTTTAAAACTTTACAGATGGGAAGCGGGTGTGGCTCAGTGGATAGAGCCCCCGTTTACCATATGGGAGGCCCGGGTTCGCGTCCCGAGGCCTCCTTGTGAGGGCACGCTGGCCTGAGCAGTGCGGTGGGCTGATGCAGCAACCTCATGGCAGGAAGCGGGTGTGGCGCAATGGATAGAGCACCCGTTTACCATATGAGAGATCCCAGGTTCACTTCCCTGCGCCTCCTTGTGAGGGCAGGCCGGCTCACGCGGCGCTGTGGGCTGATGCAGCAAGACCTCACAGCAAGGGGGAGATAAGCAGACACAGAGAAGACACACAGCGAATGGACACAGCAGCACAAGCAGCAAGGGGGGGATAAATAAATAAATAAATCTTTAAAAAATAAATAAATAAATAAATAAATAAATAATGAATAAAACTTTACAGATAAACCCCTCAAATCTTACTCAACTTTAACCACAAAAATCCCTTTTCCATGAACCTGCACTTTCTGTATCCTGTTTGGCTTTTGTAATTTGGACTCGAGGAATATTCATTTACCAATATAAGCGCTTATTTAATTTTTGGCCATTTGAATAGAGCTCTTTTAAGAATTTTCATTTGTTAATTTAATATTACCATCTGGAGGTTGAAAATATACATTGAACAAACAGTCAATCACAAAAAGAGTTAAGACACAACAACAGAAACATAAAGCTCACCAATTGACTCATAATTCTTACTCCTTTGGATAGCTGTTTCCAAGATCTCCATCATTTCACATCTCTGATTTTTACTGCTTTTAAGATCTCCTCTGGAATTAGTGTTGCCTGTAATATGCAAGCTCATTCTTGGAAACGTTTTTATTAGTAACCATCAACCAGTTAGGAATACTTGAGCAGTGTAAATGCAGGCAAGCACTAATTTAGCAGTTTAGACAGACAGACATTTAACACATATATTCTGGATTACCACTCTTTAGGAGTACAATTAGACAGACTCAAAGTTCAGGAGTAAGCTATTGATTCAAAACTGAAAGTTTCTTTTAACAGCTTGATAAAAATTCTGATCAAAATAAAATGTAACTAAAACTTAAAACATTGTCAAAATAACATCCCATTTTAACTCTTCCAAAGTTTACACAAGTATTTGAGCTTTCAGTTTTGTAATATATTTTTAATTGCAGGCTTACCAAATCTGTTAGCATTTTTCTATTTTTTTCTCTTACTTTCATAAAGTTGTCCAGTTCAAAAGTTATTAAACAGCACTGATTTTATCAATGTGTCTATCCAAGCCCAATGAGAATCATCATGGAAACAAAAGAGAGAACATTTATGTTGCTAAGATTTTCTACTTCTCTGGCAGATAAACTAATCCTATCAGCTCTCACTAACCCACAGTCTTCAGGTGGCAGGGGGTATGTGGGGTTGCTGCCAGAATGTTGTCCTTATCTCAGTTAACTTTTTAGCAGAATATTTTCTTACAAGCATGGTTTCACTGACAAGTGCCCTATTTAGCACTTCTGCTTGTGTGGGATCTAGTATCTGTGATTTAGCATTTCTTTGCACAAGTTTTCTAACATGATTTAAAGATTCTTTTATAGTTTCTACATCTGAATCACTGTCTCTTTCTTATTTAGCTGCTCAGTGAGAATTGTCACTAAGGTGGAAGTCTGCAAATCCCTTTCTAGCTTTAATCTTTTTTTTCTCTAAGCAGCAGATATCTGTGTTTTCCTTAAGACAATCTGCTGTAGCTAACCGTACCACCCCTTGCAAAGGCCAGCCCAAATGCTGTGGTAGCATGCTTACTATCTTTACTAAATTTCATAATCTTTTGTTCTTGCAACACACACTCTACTCCCATCAGCGTTTTTTGGGTGTCCCCGTACTGAGTTCCACAATAGTCAAGCAAGTAGGCAACCCCAAATTCTCTTGAAGGTCCCTACTCATCCTGGAGGGCAGCCACCCCACCCCCCACATGGACATTCTAGGACAACTCAGGATTTCCCCAGCAGATTCTCCCTTCCTTGAGCTCATGCCCACCACTGCTGGTGGTCCTTTGGTCTCCAGGCTGGCTCGCCAATTGTTCCAACCCAACTCCTGAAGGGCATGATTTGGTGATGCCGTGAGACCAAAGAACACACCAGGCAGAGAATCAGACATTAGTTTTATTGAGACTTATGGACAGGAGAAAACTCCTTGACAGCGGCCAGTCAAAGGATGAATGAAGTTAGTGCCCCTCAAGAGGACAGGAGAAAATGAGGGGTAATATAAGGGGTCTCAGAACAAAGGCATTCCATAGGGGTGATTACAAGGACATTCCATAAGGTATGAGAACAGAGCTCCTGTTAAGGTCCCTGTGTCTGTGCACAAGGGGTCTGGTGATATTATCTCAGGAATGAAGTTTTTTACCACTCAGAGGAGATCTGTTTATGACATTCTTTCCCTCTGGGAGAGTGGGTGTTGTTGACCTTTAAATTAGGCCTAGGTCACATAGGCAGCTGCGTGCTGAGGACTTGATGGGTGCCTGGGCCCTGGGACCCCACACAGAGTCATGAGTGCTCTTGAAACTAATCAGAGTAGAGAGCCAATTGCAAAATTCCCAGAAACAGTTCAGAAATCCCATTTTTAAGATTCTGTTTCTCAAGAACCACTCCCAGTACCAAGCTGTATTAGTCAGGGTTCTCTAGGGAAACAGAATCAACAGGAGATATCTGTAAATAGTATGAGATTTTATAAAACTATCTCACATGACCTTGGAGATACACAAATCCAAATTCCTTAGGGCAGGCTGCAAGCCAGGTACTCAGATGAAGGTCATTGTTGAATTCCCTAGGAGATGCTGGCTATCTGAAGTAGAGATAGGGATTCTCTTCCTAAATGCTGAAATCACATTCCTTTTAAGGCCTTCAACTGATTGGATGATAGGTCACTCATTGCTGATAGCAATCTCCTCAGTAGATTGTAAATGTAACTAGCCATCTATGCAATCAACTTACTGATAATTAAAGTCTAAGAAATGCCTTTGTATTACACTTAGCCCAGTGCTTACTTGACCAAACAACCGGCACCATTACCTGACCAAGCTGACACATTAGCTTAACCATGACAATGATTAATTCTCTTCATTTCAAACCTGTATAAAAGCTGTAAAAAAAAAAACAAAAAACCTATATGGGGAGACAGATTTGAGCTTGATTAGATCTCCTGTCTTCAGCCAGCTAATAAAACCCCTTTTCCTTCCCAGCCTAGTTCGTTGTACCTGTCTATTCTGCCGCACTGAGCAACGAGCCTTTGTACCATTCCAGTTTCCTTCAACACATGTGGGCCTCAAGTCCCTAGGATACTTAGATTCTGTTAGATAAATTTAAAAGAGTGATATAACATCCTAACTTTCTCACCTTAATTCCAGCCTGTTGCAAGTTAGGGTGAGGAAAGGAACTATCATTTTGCAGGCATTATTTTATGAAACTATGTGTCTGCTTTATGAGGTGGTATTTTGGTCATTTTATGGAGAAGTTTGGAAGACATATGTTCAGAAAATCCTGGGGCAGGTATTCAAATTCAGGTCTAACTCAAAACCAAAACCCTTTCCTCAAACAAATGTGTAGAAGGGTGGAAATCCTTTGAAGAAAAGCCCTTATGGTGCAAAGGGACTCCTCAAAGAGAAAATATCTTTAACACAACTGAACATTTAAGTAAGTATTATTGTCTATGTTGCTATGGTAGGCATTAAATAGACATATATACTATATTAGTCAGCTAAAGGGGTGCTGATGCAAAATACCAGAAATTGGTTGGTCTTTATAAAGGGTATTTATTTGGGGTAGAAGCTCACAGTTACCAGGCCATAAAGCATAAGTTTCTTCCTTCACCAAAGACAGTTGCCACGTGTTGCAGCAAGACAGCTGCTGACGTTTGCCAGGGTTCGGGCTTCTTGGGTTCCTCTCTTCCTGGGGCTCCGTTTCTCTCCAGGCTCAGCTCCTCTGTTTCTTCCACAAGGTCAGCTGTAGACTATGAGGCTCTCTAGGCTTTGCATCTCTCCACAAGGCCAGCTGTAGACTCTCAGGCGAACGGCTGGTCTCTTTTCCCGGGGCCTTCTCTCCTTCCTCATGACCAAGCTCTCTTACTTCCCAGGACTCCAGCTCAAGACTCCAACATCAGAACTCCAACTCAAAACCTCCTTCAACTCTGTCCTTTGCCATGTCTTTCATCTTTGAGACCCCACCCACCAAGGGGCAGGGCTCAACAGTCTACTGACGTGGCCCAGTCAATGCCCTAATCATAACTTAATCATGCCCAGATGAACAGACGAGTTTACAAGCATAATCCAATATCTATTTTTGGAATTCATAACTATATCAAACTGCCAAACTGCTACATATACATAAACAAGTATAGCTGCAATCAAGTAACTTATAATCTTGAATGACATTAATAATGAAAATCGTTTAAAGAATACAGTAAGAAAGAAAATCTAAATAACAGCAATACAATTAAGTACATTATGTCAGAAATGAGGTTTTTTTTTTTTTGTATAGCAACAATAATAAATCTTTGGGAGTGGACAAAAAATCCTATAGAAACAGCCTTCAAAAATTGTGTATTTAGAATCTGATTTATTAGTACTTTGATTTTTATCACTCTAGCCCCAACCACCATTTTCTCTTGCCTGTTTTACAGAAATAGTCTCCTAACTGGTTTCCTGTTTCATTGTTTGCTCCCATTTCTATCCCACCCCCACCTCACCCCCACCCCTTTTAATTTATTTTCTTTAGAGTAGCCAAAGGGATTCTTTTCACTCACCTGGGAATATAATCCAGTATCCTCACAATGGCCTATGAGTCCCAGCATGATCTGCCCTTTTCCTCCTTGACTTCATTTCCTACCACTGCCCCCTCATTCACTCTGCTCCAGCTTGATGGCCTTTTCGTTGTTTGTCAAATATGCCAGACTGGCTACTACCTCAGGACATTTGTTCCCTTGGGAACATAACCAAAATTCCCCATTGGTTTATTCTTTCATTCTTTCAGAACTCTGCTCAAATGTCCTCTTCTGAGAGAGGCCTTCCCTATCTAAAATAGCACACATTTGCACAAGTACATAACACTCTTTATATCCTGTCCCTGCTTTACTTTTTCTTGTTATCCCTTTTTACCACCTTTATATTATGGATTAGTATATGTATGTATATGTATGTATGCACGTATGTATTATTGTCTACCCCATGTAGTTCCATGCAGTCAAAGTCTTTATCTATTTTATTTACCTTTCTTTTCCCATAAAATGAAATTGAGGGCCTTTTCACGAAGATGGTGCCTAAAGCGAAGAAGGAAGTGCCTGTCCCTCCCAAAACCTAAGCCAAAGCAAAAGCTTCAAAAGCCAAGAAGGTGATACTGAAAGGTGTCCACAGCCACACAAAAAAAGAAGATCCACACGTAGCCCACCTTCTGGCGGCCTAAGATGCTGAGTCTCAGGAGACAGCCCAAATATCCTCGGAAAAGCGCCCCCAGGAGAATAAAGCTTGACCACTATGCCATCATCAAGTTCCCACTGACCACTGAGTCAGCCATGAAGAAAATTGAAGACAACAACACACTTGTGTTCATTGTAGATGTCAAGGCCAACAAGCACCAGATCAAACAAGGTGTGAAGAAGCTGTATGACATTGATGTGGCCAAGGTCAACACTCTGATCAGGCCTGAAGGAGAGAAGAAGGCATATGTTCGACTGGCTCCTGACTATGATGCTTTGGATGTTGCCATCAAATTGGGATCATCTAAACTGAGTCCAGCTGGCTAATTTTAAATGTAAGTTTTTTGACCATAAAAAAAATGAAATTGAGGGGAAAAGTTTGAAAATAGTCAATACTTATTCATTCCACAATATTAAACATTGTTTATATTCCTACATATAGTCAGTCACCAAGTTGGAAGGTAGGGGTACAAGGGCTATTAAATATGGTCCAATCTTGGAGCTTACAATAAAGAATAAATACTGTGGTTGGAAAGTAGCCAGACTTGTAGATGGACTTGTATATTTCATATATTCCATCCTCCCCAGTTTGCCAGATATCTAGTGGCTTTTTCCATTTTGTTTCAGGAACAATTATCATATTAAGTTTAGCATGTGAAGCCTGAAGAGATACAGTACAATATTTTAGGTCCTATTTTTTTCTTTATTAGAGAAGTTGTGGGCTTACAGAACAATCATGCATAAGATACAGGATTCCCATATATCAACCCACCACCACACCTTGCATTGGTGTGGAATATTTGTTATGTTGATGATAGCATATTTTTATAATTGTACCATTAATTAAAATCCATGGTTTAACTTAGGGTTCATTGTGTAGTGTAGTTTCATGGATTTTAAAAAACTTTATTCTGTTACTATATATACAGTCTATCTTCCCTTCTAATCATATTCACATATTTATTTCAGTGATGCTAATTGCCTTCACAATGTTGTGCTACCATCAGCAACATCCATTATTAAAATATTTCCATCATTCCATATAGGAACCCTGAACATTTTAAGCTTAATTTCCCATTCCTTATCCTTATCTAATCCCCTGGTAACCTATATTCTAGATCCTGACTCTATGAGTTTGCTTATTCTAATTATTTCAAAATAGGAAATCATGCAATATTTGTCCTTTGGGGTTTGGCTTATATCACACAACCTGATGTCTTTAAGGTTCATTCATATTGTTGCATGTATCAGAACTTTAATCCTTATTACAGCTGAATAATATTCCATTGTATGTATATACCACATTTTATTTATCCATTCATCATTTGATGGACACTTGGGTTGCTTCAATCTTTTGGCAATTGTGAATAATGCCGCTATAAACATTAGTGTGCAAATATCTGCTGGAGTTCCTGCTTTCAATTCTTCAGGATATATATCTAGTAGTGGGATTGTTGGGTCATATGGAAGTTTTATACTTAGCTTTCTGGGGAACTGCCAAACTGTCTTCCAATGTGGCTGCAACATTTTACATTGCCACTGGAAATGAGTGTTCCTATTTCTCCAAACGTGTTAATTTCCTTTCTTTTTAATAGCAGCCATTCTAATGGGTGTGAAATGATATCTCATAGTTGTTTTTTTTTAAAGATTTATTTTTATTTATTTCTCCCCACCCCCCTTGTTGTTTTGTACTCGCTGTCTGCTGTCTGCTCCCTGTGTGTTCTTCTGTGTCTGCTTGTATTCTCTTTAGGCAGCATGGGGAACTGATCCTGGGACCTTCTGGAGTGGAGAGAGACGCTCAATCTCTTGAGCCACTTCAGCTCCCTGGTCTGCTGCATCTCTTATTGTCTCTCTTCTGTGTCTCTTCTTGTTGAGTCATTTTGCTACACCAGCTCTCTGCGTGGGCCAGCACTCCTGGGCAGGCCAGGACTCCGCGTGGGCCAGTACTCCACGCAGGCCAGCACTCCGCGCAGGTCAGCTCTCTGCTTAGGCTAGTTTGCTGCACAGGCCAGTTTGCTTTTCACCAGGAGGCCCCAGGAATCAAACCCTTGACCTCCTATATGGTAGACAGGAGCCCAATCGCTTGAGCCATATCTGCTTCCCGATATCTCATAGTTTTGATTTGCATTTTCTTGATGGCTAATGATGTGGAGAATCTTTTTATGTGCTTTCTGGCCATTTGTTCATATTCTTTGGAGAGAGAACTATTCAGGTCTTTAAACTTTTAAAAATTGGGTTGTTTGTCCTTTTGTTGTAAAGTTGAAGGATTTCTTTATATATTCTGGATATTAAACCTTTATCAGATATGTGGTTTCCAAATATTTTCTCCTATTGTGTAGGTTGTCTTTTTACTTTCATGAGAAAGTCCTTTGAGGACCAAAAGTTTTTAATTTTGATGAGTTCCCATTTATCCATTTTTAAAATTTGTTTCTTGTGCTTTGGGTGCAAAGTCTAAGAAACCATTGCATAAGACAAGGTCCTGAAGATGCTTCCCTATGTTTTCTTCTAGGAGTTTGATAGTTCTAACTCTTATATTAAGATCTTTGATCCATTCTGAGTTGATTTTTTATATGATATGAGGTAGGAGTTGCCCTTTTTTTATGCAAATGGAGATCCAGTTTTCCCAGCACCATTTGTTGAAGAGACTATTCATTTTAAAAATCAGTTAAGTTGATTTCTGAGCTGTCAGTTCTATTTCATTGGTCTATATGTCTGCCTTGTGCAAGTACCATGCTGTTTTGATTACTATAGCTTTGTAATAGTTTTTAAGATTGGGAAGTGTGATCTCTCCAACTTCATTCTTATTTTTCAAGATGACTTTAGCTATTCAGGACTCCTTACACTTCCATATAAATTTGATGATTGGCTTTTCCATTTCTGTAAAGAAGACTGTTGGAATTTTGATTGGGAGTGCATTGAATCTATAAATTACTTTGGGTAGTGTATTAGTCAGCCAAAGGGGTGCTGATGCAAAATACCAGAAATTGGTTGGTTTTTTAAAGGGTATTTATTTGGGGTAGAAGCTTACAGTTACAGGCCATAAGCATAAGTTACTTCCCTCACCATGTCACTCTTTTGCAACGTGTTGGAGCAAGATGGCTGCTGACATCTGCCAGGGTTCAGGCTTCCTGGGTTCCTCTCTTCCCAGGGTTCATTTCTCTCTGGTCTCAGCTCCTCTGTTTTCTCTACAAGGTCAGCTGTAGACAATGAGGCTCTCTAGGCTTTGCGTCTCTCCACAAGGCCAGTTGTAGACTATCAGGCGAATGGCTCTGTCTCTCTTCCTGGAGCTTCTGCTGTTTCTAAGAGCCATCTCTATTCCTCTGTGTTCTTCTCCTGTGTTTTTACTTCCAGGGCTCCAGCTCAAAACTCAACATCAGAACTCCAACTCTGTCCTTTGCCATGTCTTTTTTCTGTGAGTCCATACCCACCAAGGGATGGGGACTCAATGCCCTACTGATGTGGCCCAGTCAAAGCCCTAATCATAATTTAATCACACCCAGAGGAACAGACCAGCTTACAAACATAATCCAACATCTATTTTTGGAATTCATAAATAATACCAAACTGCTACAGGTAGTATTGACATCTTAATTACATACATTATTTCAGTCCATGAACACAGAATGTTATTCTATTTATTTAGGTCTTCTTTAATTTCTTTTAGCAATGTTTCATAGTTTATCACGTAAAAATCCTTTACATTGTTTGCTAGATATATGCCTAGATATTTGGTTCTTTTAGATGCTATCATGAATGGAATTTTTTCTTAATTTCTACTTCTGTTATTCATTGCCTTTATCTAGAAACACTGATTTTGAGGTGTTGCTTTTGTACTCTGCCACTTTGCTGAATTCAGTTATTAGCTCTGGGGGTTTCAGGATTTTCTGTATAAAGGATCATATCTGCAAATAGGGAAAGTTTTACTTCTTCCTTTACAACTTGGACACCTTTTATTTCCTTTCCTTGTCTAATCTTCTGGCTAGATCTTCTAATACCATGTTGAATAACAGTGGTGACAGTGCACATCCTTGTCTTATTCCTGATTAACTTAGAGGGAAAGCTTTCAGTCTTTCTCCATTAAGCAGAATGTTAGCCATGGCCTCATCATATATGCCCTTTATCATGTTGAGGAAGTTTCTTTCTATTCCTAGTGTTCTAAGTGTTTCTATCATGAAGGGGTACAGGAGGTTTTAAATGCCTTTTCTGCAATAATTGAAATGATCATGCATTTTCCCCTTCATTCTGATAATGTGGTGTGTTACGTTCATTGATTTTATTATGTTGAACCAACCTTGCATACCACGGATAACTCCCACTTGATCATGCTGTATAATTCTTTTAATATTCTGTTGGATTCAGTTTGCTAGTATTTTGTTGAGAATTTTTGCATCTATATTCATAAGGTATTGGTGTGTGGTTTTCTTTTCTTGTGGTATCTTTATCCAGCTTTGGTATGAGGGCGATGTTGGCCTCATAGAAATAATTAGGTAGTGTTCCCTCCTCTTCAACTTTCTGGAACAGTTTGAGCAGGATTGGTATTTGTTCTTTTTGGAATGTTTGGTAGAATTCCCCTGTGAAGCCATCTGGTCCTCAGCTTTTCTTTCTTGGGAGGTTTTTGATGATTGATTCAATCTCTTTACTTGCGATTGGTCTGTTGAGGTCTTCTATTTCTTCTAGAGTAAGTGTAGGTTATTTGTGTGTTTCTAGGAATTTGTACATTTCATCTAAGTTGTCTAATTTTTTGGCATACAGTCATTCATAGTATCCTCTGATTATCCTTTTTTTTTTTTTTCCTGTGGGTCAAGTAGTGATGTCTTCTCTCATTTCTGATTTTATTTATTTACATCTTCTCTCTTTTTTCTTTGTGAGTCAAGCTAAGGTTTGTAAATTTTATTAATCTTCTCAAAGAACAAGCTTTTGATTTTGTTGATTTTCTGTTTTGTTTTTTGTTGTTATTGTTGTTGTTCTCAATGTCTTTATTTCTGCTCTAATCTTTATTTCTATCCTGTTTGATTTGGGATTCATTTGCTGTTCTTTTCCTAGTTCCTCCAGATGTGCAGTTGTTAGGTCTTTGATTTTAGCTCTTTCTTTTTTAATGTAGACATTTAGTGCTATAAATGTCCCTCTCAGCACTGCCTTTGCTGTATCCCATAAGTTTTGATATGTTGTGTTCTCATTTTCATTCATCTCGATTTATTTACTAATTTATCTTGCTATGTCTTCTTTGATCTACTGATTGTTTAAGAGTGTGTTGTTTAACTTCCACATATTTGTGAATTTTTCAGTGCTTAGCCCATTATTGATTTCCAGCTTGATTCCCTTGTGGACAAAGACGGTGCTTTGTATAATTTCAATCTTTCTAAATTTGTTGATACTTGTTCTATGACCTAACATATGGTATATCCTGAAGAATGATCCATGAGCACTTGAGAAGAATGTGTATCCTGATGTTTTGGGGTGCAATATATCTGTTAGGTCAAGTTCATTTATCATATTATTCAAAATTTCATTTTCCTTTTTGATCCTCTGTATATATGTTCTGTCTATTTCCAAGTGTGATATACTGAAGTCTCCTACTATTACTATGAAGATGTCTATTTCTCCCTTCAGTTTTGTCAGTGTTTGCTTCATGTATTTTGGGGCACCTTAGTTATGATCATGAATGTGATTGTTCATTCTTCATGGTAGATTGCCCCTTTTATTAAGATGTGATGTCCTTCTTTGTCTCATAAGAATTTTTCATTTAAAGTCTATTTTGTTCAATATTAGTGTAGCTACCCCAGCTCTTTTTTTTTGGTTACTGTATGCATGGAATATCATTTTCCACCTTTCACTTTCAACCTATTTGTGTACTTGGGTCTAAGGTGAGTCTCTCGCCAATAGAATATAGATGGCTCATGTTTTCTTATCCATTTTGCCAGCCTATGTCTTTTGACTGGGGAATTTAATCCATTAACATTCAATGTTATTACTGTAAAGGCCATACTTACTTCAACCATTTTTCTTTGGATTTTATATGTCACATTTTATTTTTGTCTCTCTTTTTACCCTTTTGGTCACCCTTACTAATATTCTTTGTTTCTATACTAATCTCCAAGCCTCTCTCTCCTCTCTTTTCCTTTCAGTTAATATTTCTTGTAGGGCAGGACTATTGTTGATGAATTCTCTCAGTTTCTGTTTATCTGTAAATATTTTCATCACTTCCTCATTTTTTTTTTTTTTTGTAATTATATAGAACAAAAATCTATTTTATTTTTGGTAACTCCAATTTTCACTTTATAGAATTCATAAAGTTCAAATGCATAAAAAGGAATTTTAAATCTAGGGTTCTGAATGTACAATAAATATATAATTTAACAAAAACAACAAAAGTTGGTTGACATAGAGGTTAGGAATAGTGCATATGCTACAGAATTTAAGTTGGAAAAAATCAAACATGATTGTTACAGATTTGAGATAATAAATTTAAGCCCCATAGTAACCTTAAATAAAATATCTGAAAAATAGGAGCAAAAGGAAATGAGAAAAAACTCAACACTGTACATTAAAGAAAGTAAAATAAATATAAAAATAGGCTTTAGTAAAAGAATTGAGAGTCAAAAAAAGTTATGACTTAAAATAAACAAATAGAAAAATGGGAGAAAAAATTCCTGCATTATCAGTAATCTCTTAATTGCAAATGGTTTAAAATCTCCATTCAAAATGCAGAGATTAGCAGGATTGATAAAAACCATAACCCTTATAATCTTTTTATTTATTTTTTATTGTTGGTAAAAATCAAATTTTTTCACAATACATACCAATATTTGTAAAATGATATATAAATACATATGCATATATGTGCATTTGCTTACATAAATGTTATTTTATGTGTATATATATGTATATATACATATATATATA
>JAQZBX010078303.1:0-14152 GCA_029593785.1 Cabassous unicinctus
GGACCTGGACCTGAGTCATGATGGGATGAGGGGATCTGGACCCAAGTCCCCACTGGGATGGGGAGGATCTGGACCCTAGTCCTGATGGGATGGAGGGACCTGGACTTGAATCTCCAGTGGGATGGGGTGGGGGGGGGACCTTGACCTGAATCCCTCCTTGGAAGGGAAGGATCTGGACCCAAGTCCTGATGGGATGGAGGGATCTGGACCTGAGTCCCCGATGGGTTTGGGGGACCTGGACGTTAATACCAGGTGGGATGGGGAAGATCTGGACCCGAGGTCTGATGGGATGGAGTACCTGCAGCCAAGTCCTGATGAGATGGCATACCTGGACCCGAGTCCTGATGAGATGAAGTACCTGGACACAAGTCTTGATGGGATGGGGGGATCTGGACCCGATTTCCCACTGTGATGGGGAATCTGGACCTGAGTCCTGATGAGATGGAGTACCTGTACCCGAGTCTTGATGGGATGGGGGTTCTGGACCCATTTCCTGCTGGGATAGAGGATCTGGACCTGAATCCTGCTGGGATGGGGGGATCTGGTCCCGAGTCTTGATGGGATGAAGGTTCTGGACCCATTCTTGCTGGGATGAGGGACCTGGACCTGAGTCATGATGGGATGAGGGGATCTGGCCCCAAGTCCCCACTGGGATGGGGAGGATCTGGACCCAAGTCCTGATGGGACGGGGTGTCCTGGACCTAGGTCCTGATGGGATGGAGGAATCTGGACCCAAATCCCCGATGGGATGGGGGGACCTGGACCTGAATCTCTGCTGGGATTGGGAGGATCTGGCCCTGAGTCCTGCTGGGATGGGGGGACCTGGACCCAAGTCCCCATTGGGATGGGCAACCTGGAACAAAGTCCTGCTGGAATAGGGGTCCTGGTCCCATGTCTTGATGTGATGGAGGGATCTGGACCTGAGTCCTCCTGGGATGGGAGATATGGACCTGAGTCCTGCTTGGACGGGGGGTCCTAGACCTGAGTCCTGCTGGGATGGGTGACCTGAACCCAAGTCTTGATGGGATGAGGGGTTCTGGACCCAAGTCTCTACTGGGATGGGACGAATCTGGACCTGAGTCCTGATGGGATGGGGGGATTTGGACCTGAGCCCCCCCTGAGATGGGGGTTCCTGGACCTGAGTCCCTGGTTGGATGGGCTGACCTGGACCTTAATCTCCACTGGGATGGGGAAGACCTGGACCTGAGTCCTGATGGGTTGGGGGACCTGGACCCTAGTCCTGATGGGTTGGTTGGGAAGCCCTGGAGTCCAGCCTGATTCTGCCCCTGTGGCCAAGCACCACCTAGTCACTCTCCTTTCATGCTCCAGCTTCCTCAGTTGTGGAGCAGGGTCACTGGTCACCCCTGGCAGGTGCTAGGAATTGTGGCCTGCTTGTCAAGGCAGCGGACCCCTGTGTCTGACCATTTCATTCATTTCTCTTTAGGACTCACCCTCAACCTCACCCGTCCTCTCCTGTCACCCCGCATCCTGGATGAAATGGCTCTCCTGCTTCTTTCCCTTGCCCTGGCACTGACCACTGGCATGGCCATCCTGCCGCATCCTCTCAGGACAAACCTGTGTCCCTGTCCCTATGGTCTCTTCAGCACCCACAAATGAATGAATGAATGAGTCAATGCTTTGGTTCTCAGAGTGGGCCAAAGTAGAAAGAATCCTAGACTTTTTATTCTGTCAAGAAGATAGAAGGTGAATGAGTTAATAAATACTGGGTTTCCTTCAATGGGAAGCCGTGTGTGCTAAGCACCCATTTCAGACTCAAAGGCTGCGCCAGGTCCCGCTGCCACACGGCCTGGGCGGAACTGGCCTAAGGTCCCATTCCCTGAGACGAGGAGCCAGGAAGCCAGGCCCACCCGTGAAAATTCCAGGTGAGGCTGCTCACGGGGTGGGGGGGGGGCGGCGGGGCCTGGTGCTCACCCAGCACGGGCGCTCGTTCAGCGCTTGCGGGCAGATTTCAGTCTGCGCCACACACAGGCAGGTCATGTCAGCACAATGCTGTGGTGACGCCATGGCCGGGGGGCTCCGGGGGCTGCCGAAGCCATCATGACTGCCGTGCAGGGGGCCCCTCCCTCCCAGAGTGTGGAGAGGGGCTCCCGCTGTCCCCCCAGGAAAAGCGCCCGCAGAAGGGCAGGACTAGGACACACCGCCCTTCTCGTCCGGCAGGGGAGAGTGGGTTACGGCAGCCGCAAGGGGAAATGCCAACCATCAGAGTTCCTGCCGGAGCCCAGGAGCCCAGGAGAGGGCCAGGGGTGCCCGAACGGACCCCAGGCGGCCTGCTGGAGGCGCTGAGGGCCTCAAGGTGCAAGTCACACCTGCCCAGGGCCAAGGAGGTGTGGCTTTGGGACCGACTAGCCTCCACAGGAAGAGAGGCAAGGGGATCCCTCCTAACTCGTACGGCGCAGGCACCTGCTGCCCAATACTGTTTCCCCTTCCCCTTCCCTCTTCCCCCAAGAATCTCACTGTCAGGGTGTCCTGGGGAGCCCCACAAACTGGGCGACTTAAACCAACCTACAGGCCACAAGGCTTTTGAAGAAGGAGGACCCCAAAAAGCAAGGAGACATGGTAGCTGCCACCATTTGGGGAAAGAAAGGGGAGAAAGAGAATTGCCTCTGTGGAAGCCTCAAAGGAAAAGACAGAGGAGGGAGACACGGGGGCGCCCAGGGGGCCTCATGCCATCGTCCACTTTTGGACTTTTTATCTGATGAATGCATCGTCTATTCGAAGTAAAGCTTGATTTTGTAACCATGTGAACACATCATTTATTTGAAAAATTAAATTTACAAATTGGCAAAATCAGTACGAATCGATACGAATGCACGATGGAGTAAGTAAAAGGCCCCTGCTGACGTTTCTGTGCGGGCGGGGTGCTGCTGGGACGGCGTGAAAGCCCCCAGAACCCTGCTTTGCAGGTCCTGGGGGGTGGGGGCTGATCCATGGCCCCGAAGGCTGGAGCCCCACTGGGCACAGACCTGCAGCCGGCAGGTGGGCTCTGTGCCCCCCACCAGGGGACCCCACATGTCTAGGGGGCCACCCATCATCCTCCAGCTTGGGCTCCCACCCCTCAGAGCAGCAGCCCCCCAAGGCTGAAGACCCCTCCCCCCATAGGCATGACTTCCCTGTCTCAGAAGGGAAGAAGGTTCTGCTTGAGCATCACCTGACCGAAATCTCAGAGGAATTGAAAATCAGAGCAACCTCTATCCCCGCCCACCCTTCTGAAAACAGAAACTAAACCAGTGAACAACTTGACAAGACAGAGATGCCTGTTTCTTTTCCCTTTCTCCCTCAGCTTCCCCCAAGCACCCAGCTCCCTTCTGGGATGGCACAGATGGCCACCCCGAAAGGGCCGAGGCCCTGGGAGCACCAGGGGCCACTGCTGCCCCAGCCCCAGGCCAGGCTGCCCAGCTGGCCCTGGGCAGGGCAGTGCCGTGGGAACTCCCTGGGGCCAGAGGGAGCTGCAGGAAGCAGCCGCGGGGTGCGGGCTCTGTCTCATTCCCTCAGGGCAGCCAGGCATCACTAGGCAATGCCACTTGGCCTCCAACTAGGAAAAATACCGCTCGTGTGACGCAAATGCTTTGCAGATATTGGAGAAAATCCTTTGGGACCCACCCCGACCCAAACTACTTACCCATACCCCACCTGCCCCGACTCCCCCTCGCTCCCCGCCCCCCACCATGTTCTGGGAGCTGATGAGGCCGATGCCTTCTGCAGCCCAAGGGGCAGCCCGAGGGGAGCCAGGGCTTGGCAGCTGCACCGGTGTCCTGGAAAGCTGGCCTGTCCAGCAAGGACGGTGACAGACGTCTCGGGGCTTCTGTTGGGAAGAAGGAGAGCTGGCCAGGACGCCGCAGACCAAAGCGATGGTATAATTTGGCAGCAGGGAAAGTGGGCCAAGCCAAATCCTGCCCTTAGCTCCGCACCAGAGCCCCAGCCGAAATCACAGAGGGGAAAATGCTTGTCATATTCTTACCATCTAGCATCCTCCCACGACGATGGGAACGAGGCGGCTTGTTCCAACGTACAAGCATAAGCAGCTGGGGGTGCGTTTACAGCAGCGCCGGCTCTTAAGGCACTTCCGGGGGCTTAGTTTTACGGCCGGTGAGTCACAAAACCACATAATTGGCGATAGACTTGGACCGGAACATTCTACTTGCAGGATCATGGGATAATCACCCTGTAGAGGACCTCGGAGTCCATCGGGGTCGAGCCTGAGCTTTACAGGTGAGGAAACCGAGGCGTGGAGAGGCAAAGCGTGCAGGGGTCCCGGTTTTTGGTGCCTCCTGGGCTACTACACCGAGCACCTGAAACACCCTCCGAGAGCCATTCTGTGCAAGGGGAATGGGGCGGGGGGGGGCTTCCCGGAGCAGGTGGGAAGGGGTGGGTGACTCTCCAAACACGCTGGGGGGACGTGGGAGGAGGGTGGAAACGGAAGGGGGAGCGTGGGGCAGACCCCGAGGGGCTTCTCAGCACCTCTGGGCAGACAGCAGTGGCTCGTGGTTGGATCTTCTCAAGTGTGGGTTTCTGAGCCACCTTTCTAGAGCAGGACCCTCAGGGGGGCCAGACCACCTGGCCTGGTCCCGGCTCCCTCCCCTGACGCTGCCACTGTCCCCGGCCCAAGTGCCCCTGGGCCACCATCGGCTCCTGTTTCCAGGAGTGCAGAGACGGGCTTGCTGATGTTCTAGGCTCTTCCGCCGAGTTGTCCTGAGGCTGAGACGGCTCACAACAGCAGGGGAGAGGGAATTTGGGTACCCTGAGAACCTTCTTGAAATTCCAGGGTTCTGAATTTCAAGCTGAGCTCAGGCCTTCTGATGTCCAAGTTCACTGACTCTTGGCAAAATTTAGCTTCCTGTTTATAAGGGGACAAGTTGGGGAGAGGGGACAAGGAAAGGTTACCGAGAGATTCTGCAGGCATCTTAGACACCAGCGAGTGCCTGCAACACGGGCTGATGAACTAAGCATAAACGAACCAGGAACACAAGGGCTAAACCTCCTTTGGAATATACCCGGGATTAATTATTAAAGGGAAAATAATTTGGCAAGCATACTGGGCTTTTGCTGAACCCAAAACATTTGAAAAGATGTTTGACTAATCCCAGCCCTGGGCGTGGCCCATCCCTTTTCAAAGGGCAGGCTACCATCGCAGACAAGTGGAGCCTATGCTTCCAGAGGAGGTTGTCCCTCCCTTTGAACACCTAGAAACCAGGTCACCTGCCAGGGGGGGGCTTTCCCCAAGGCCCCGCCCACTGCTCCCATTGGGAAGGCCACTTCACTCTTGGTTCTAAAACTTAAGCGGCCAGCCCTGGAAGGCTGATTCCTGGAGGGCTTTTAGAGCAATGTTTTGGATGACTCAATTACTTTCAAAGACAGAAAGACTTTGACTTACAAAAAATCCCCCAAAACAGTGCTATCATTGTGCACAAGAGCTACTGGCTTATTGCATGAGAGTTCCAAGAAGGCCTGGAGGGCGTGATCCAAAAGATCTCCAATGGCTTCCAGGAAATTCCCTGCCAGTATCTGCAGAGGAAGGGAGAGCCACGCTCGCTTCTGGTGCAAGGGCGACTCTGGGCATCTGGGGGAGAGAGCAGCACAGGCAGCACCCCCCGTCAACACGGAGGCACGTCTGCGCAGAGGGGGCACTGGGGCCGGGAATTGGGAAAGGGTTGGTGGGTAACGGGGGTAATGAAAGTCAAGGCCACAAGGTACCCGGGCTGGGCTGGAAGAGCTTTCTGTGCAACCAGAGGCGCATCTGAGAAAGAAAATACGAGGGCAGCATGGAAACGAGATTTAGAAACTAGGGCCAGGAGAGCAGCAGGGAAGCCGTGATGGTTAAGTTCACCCGTCAGCTTGGCGAGGTTATGGTTTCCCTGGCCTCACTGTCACTGCGAGGATATTCCACGGATGTGAGTCATCGGCCAGTTGATCACATCTACTGCTGACATCTACAATCAACAAAGGAGATGGCCCTCAGCGATGAGAGGCGCCTCGTCCAGTCAGCGGAAGGCCTTAAAGGCAGCACTGAGGATGCCGGCAGGCAGGAGGGAGAATTTCCATCTCTCCATCAGCCAGCCAGCGTCCCCTGGGGATTCATCAGAAACCTCCATCAGAGTTCCCAGCTTGCGGCCTGCCCTACGGACTTCGGACTTGCCGATCCCCACGGTCACATGAGACAATTCCTGTAATGAATCTCTTTATATATATATCCTCTCCATCCCATTTCTCTGGAGAACTGACTGCAGCCAAGAGACATTGACTAGGACCTCCACAAAGGCCTCTGCTCGGTACTGGACTAGCCTCCTAAGAGCCCGCAGACCTTCCCCACGCAGGGCCCTGCGAAGCTGCCCGACGCCTGCTTCATCACGCCTCCCCTGCCCGTGGGGCCACCCCATGCCCAGCTGCCATCTCTCGAGTGCCTACCTGCTGCTACACACTTCACCTCCATCAGCTTGTTAAATCCTCACAAGGATCCTACAAGGTCAGGGATGAGGAGCCAGCCCTAAAATGGGGCTTCAGATCCGTCCCTTCCCGGGTGTGGCATTTGGATATTACTTATGAATTCCAAAAAGAGATATAAGTCATGTTTGTAAACTGTTCGGGTCCTCTGGGTGTGATGCCGTTTGTATTAGATCCAGCTGAGACACCTGATTAAACTACGTCATCAGAGTGCGACTCAGCGTCGAGTCCCAGCCCCCTTGGGCTGATAAAAGACTCTTACACGGAAGTAGATGCCCAGGAGAAGAACACAGAGGAATAGAGACAGCTCAACAGACACGGCAGAGGCCCCGGGAAGAGAGATGAGCCTGACAGCCTACAGCTGACCTTGTGAAGGGACCAGAGCAGCTGAGGCCAGAAAGAAACCAGCCCCGAGAAGAAGACGAGCCCTGTGCCAGCCTGCAGCTGGGAAGAATCGGGACCCCAGAGCCTTAAGAGGCAAGAGGAAGGCTGGACCCTCGCAGACGTCGCCCGCCATCTTGCTCCAACACGTGGCCAATGGCTCTGGGTGAGAAAGTACCTCTTATGGTGCCTTGAGTTGGACTCTTGAGGACCTTGACTGTGAGCTTCTACCCCAAATACACGCCCTTTATAAAAGCCAGCAGAGTCCTGGTGCTTTGCATCAGCAGCCCTTTGGCTGACTAAGACAGGATAGTAAGCTCTCCTGAACGTCAGAGCCCGCCAGCAGAGCCCTCCTGCAGGAGCCCAGGAGAGAGCAAGGTGCACGAGAAAGCCTCATGCTTGATGATTTTCTTCTTAGCCTCACTATTCTCTCCCCAGACCGCACTGGCTTTGGAGTGGGTGTGGGAAGGATTTAGGGGAGCGTCCAGCAGCATTTCCTGCAGCCCACCACAAAAAGGGGAAGCACCAGGGAAGGAAAGAACCGTCTTTGTAAGTGAGACAAAGTGCTTCGTGCACCGGTGCTCAGGGGTGACCAAGAGACAGTTTTCTCACTCAGCTCGGGAGCTCTGTGCCAGGGGCTGCAGGGCAGGGCTTCTCCCCAGAGCAGAGGGAGGGGAGAGGAAGCTGGGGGGGGTGGATTCCAGTGGATATGGAGAGTCAACTGATGACCCAGGGAGAGAACACAGACTTGGGGGCCCGAAGCCTTGCTTTTAGACCCGAATCTGCCACCTTCTCCCTTAGATAACCAGGAGCAAGTGACTTAGCCTTGTTGAGCTGCGGTTTTCTTGTCTGTGCAGCGGAAGTGTTTCCTCACAGTTATCAGGAGGGATGAAAGGAGATGATTTCTGTCTTCATTGGCCAAAGGCTGCCAGTGCAAAAATCCCAGAAATGAGTTGGATTTGTTTGAGTCAAAGCTTACAGTTCTGAGGCTGTGAGGTTGTCCAAAGCAAGGCATCGTCAGAGACGCTGTCTCACCCAAGGCTGCAGGCAGACCCTGGAGCCCTGCCACGTGGTGGGGCAGGATGGCGGCTATGCCTCCTGGAGGCCAGCTGTGGGCGATCAGGCATAGAGCTCATCCCTTCAGCCTTGGGCCATTCCAAGGGCCTAGACTCTTGGGGGCTTCGTTGCTTCAGTTTCGGCTGCTAGCCATCCCCGAGTCCTCTCTCACATAGCAGGAGTGCCCTTTCTGTTTGTGTTTCTCCCTGTGCACTTCTGCTTTCAGTTCTGTTAATAAGACCCAGCCAGAGGGTGGAGACCAACCTAAGTCAGGCCTCACTGACCTCGTCCAATCACAAGTGGTCTAATCAGGGAGTGGATGTGGCTCGAGCAGTTGGGCACCCACCTCCCACATGGGAGGTCCCAGGTTCGGGTCCCAGGGCCTCCTAAAGAAGACGAGCAGATGCCACAACGAAGAGACACCACAACCGCCTCAACGAGCAGACACCGCAACGAGCAACAGCCACATCAAGCGGACATTGCAGCCAGCAGATGACACAGTCATCAGGGAGCGGATGTGGCTCCAGCTGTTGGGCACTCACCTCCCATGTGGGAGGTCCCAGGTTCAGTTCCCAGTGCCTCCTAGAGAAGACAAGCAGGCACAGTGAACAGACAAGCAGAGAATGAGCAGACAGACAAGGGAGCCATCTCGGTGGGAGGGGGCGAGAGATTATAAATAAATAATAAATCTTTTTTAAAAAGTGATCTAATCAAGTGCTCTAATCAAGGTCCCTTAATCTAATGCAATCAGAGTCTCACACCCACAGGAATGGATTAGTTCAAAAACAATTTTTTCTGGGATTCACCAAATTCAAACTGTCACCATGTCCTTGAAAATGCTCTCCAAAGGCGCAAGTGCTTTCAAAATGCTACCATTATACTGAGAAGGAGCTTTATATTTGCAACCGGTCTGTGACTCTCTACAGCCTTCCTCTTGAAAACTGGCATCTGTGCATGTGGCTCACCATTGCAAACTCCCCAAAGCTCACTTAATAGCTGCACAGTTCTGAGGTGCTTTTCTGCCACGTGGGTGTGGGCTGAGGGCAGCTGCTCCCACGTGCACTCTGGATCCCAGCTGTCTTCCTTTCCAGGGCTTCCTGCCACCCTGTGTGTGATAGTTACGCCGAGGCAGACATTACAATGCTCTAGAACGGGCTGTCCACAGTGCTAGAGAGTGCAAGCCACAGGTATAATTTTAAATTTTCTAGTAGCCACATTAAAAAGGTAAAAAGAAGCAGGTGAAATTAATTTTAACATAATTTACATGATGCAATGTATTCAAAATATTATTTCACCGTGTAATCAATATACAAAGTTATTAATGAGATATTTTGCCTTCTTTTTTTGTTCTAAGTCTTTGAAACCCAACGTATATTTTGCACGTACAGCACAGCATGATTCAGCCTATCCCCATTTCGAGGCCTCGGTTGCCACACGTGGTGACAGGCTGGCGTTCTGGAGAGCATGGTTTTCAAGGCGTGATTCAATCCGCCGTGGAATCTGCCTCAAGTGACCAGGACCTCCCAGACCAAAGCTCAACCCAGGTCCATGCAGGCATGCAGCCCCTGCAGCTAACCCTAAGAGCCAGGCCCCGAAGCTCGTGGGATCTGTACATCCTGCATGCGCAAAGCAGGGGAGTGTCCCGCTGTTTCAGCCAGCCCGTTCTCCTGAACATCACTAAGCTCACAAGGGAGAGCCCTTTGCTAACACCCATGAAGCTGCTTGCTGTGCCACTGATCTCCCCAGTGAAGGTCCCTTTCCAGCACCCGCCGTGCTAAGCAGCGCGGCCTCCGGCTGGAGCACTGCCCTTAGTCGGCCTTGGAGCCCACTTTCTAACCGACCTTCCAGGGCGAAGTCTGGCTTGGGCGAATCGCCCACCCCAGCACACTATTTAAACAAATCATCCCGTATACACCTACTGTCTTTGCAGAAGCAGATTGCAGTACATGACAGAGACAGCAGCTCAGGACAGATGCCAAAGCACTTTCCCACGCATGGTCATGCTCCAGCGTACGCTATGGGACTGTCTTTTATAGGAGGGTTTAGCTGGGGTTCCCAGGAGGGAGAGGTCAGCTGAGGGCCAGGGATGCTCTCCCAGCTTGACAGTGATGAATAGCTAGGATTGCAAGCAGCAGTGATGGGAACTACCATGTTTTAAAGTAAACTAAAATAATCCCCAGTGAAAGTAAACACGCAGAGCCACTTTCTAGGAGTTCCGTAGAGGTGTATTCCGAAACCCTCCTGCTACAAAAGTCTTTAAAATGCTAAGATGTACAAGTGTCTCTGCGCCTGCCAAAAACATGACCCAAGCTGTGCAAAAGCTGTGGGCCTGGGCAGAGCCGACAGCCAGGCCGGAGACCCTCAGCGGAGACCCTCAGAGGGCCACAGGGAAAGGGGGGACAGCAAGGAAATGTCTGTCTCAGCCTTGGCTCTCATTCCCACAATTAAATTCCAGGAAAATGAACTCGCAATCAAATATCAAAAACTGTGTGAAGCAATAAGGCACACAGCTATGGGATTAACACAAACAACAAATTCAGACCCGCATAGATTTTTTTCAAATATTGGAATTATCGGGTGCAGAAGAAGTTTTAATCCATTTGAATAAGTAAAAGAATGAATCAAGAATATGAATTCAGGGGCCTATAACATTTTTAAAAATTTCTTAATGACCAGTTATATTTGAAAATAAAGAACAAAAGGCAAACAGAACATTTAGAAATGGTAAAATAATCAGTGAACTTAAAACTACAATGGAAGCAATTGTCCATCAACAGATGAATGAATGTAATGGAATATTACTCAGCCATAGAAAGGAATGAAGTTCTGATATGTGCCTCAACGAGAACGAGCCCTGAAGGCATCATGTAGAGTGAAATAAGCCAGACACAAAAGGACAAATATTGTATGATCTCACTTGTATGGGAAAAAACTAGAATATGCAAATTCCTAAAACCAGAAATTAGAATACCGGTTAGCAGGGTCAGGGTGCAGGTGGGCATTGGGGAGTTGATGCTTACTGGGCTTGGGAGCTGCTGTTGGGGTGACGGAGTTTTGGTGACGGAAGGTGGTGGGGGGAGCGTAACACTGACGTAATGAACACCCCTGAACATAACCTTGAAGGTGGTGAAAGTGGAAAATGCAATGACGTATATATGTTTCCACAATAAAAATTAAACACACACACGTACAATGATGGGGGTATGTCAAAGGGACATGAGGGGGCAACTGAAAACTCTCAGAATGGCTGAAGTTGGAGAAATTTGAGCCACAAACTTAATCAAGTCTAATTAGATTATAACCCAAAATATAAAATAAGTATCCATCAGTCCATACTGACAAATAAATGATGGAATAAATAAATAAATGGGGGAGAAGAGACAAATCTCCCACGCAGAAGGATTCCAAATAATCCCTGCAGGTACTTGCCCTTAAAAAGGCAGAGGGTACCCCCCTGCCTTGTGACGCTGCACGTAGTGACTTCCTTTCAAAGAGGGAGAAAACAGGAGCTTCACCGAGGGGAAACCTGTCAAACTCTGCCTCAGCCAGGTGAGCCAGGTGAGCCAGGTGAGCCAGGTGAGCCAGGTGAGCCAGGTGAGCGTCAGCAGTGCTGAGGCATAACGACAGCAGGTTCCCGCGGTGGGAAGTGATGAGAAGGGCGCTTGGCCTCTGTGGCCTTCTTCCCCAAAACCCAAGCCCTCCGCCTAATCGTGAGAAAACAATCGGACCAATTCCGACTGAGGGACTCTCTCCACACCTTTGACCAGCAGTCCTTAAAACCGCCAAGGTCATCGGCAACCAGGAAAGTCTGCGAAACTGTCTCAGCCAAGAAGACTCTAAGGAGACAGGAGGACTAAATGTGGGGGAAGACGTTAGCTGAAAACTAAGGCGCTCTGACTAAAGCATGAACTTCAGTTGCCAAATGTATCCGTGTTGGTTCATTCATTGTAACAAATATACCATAGAAATATAAGACGTTAATTCCAGGGGAAGCTGGTTATAGGGGACGTGGGAACTCTCTGTGCTATCTTCCCAAATGTTCTGCAAATTGAAGATTGTTCCAAAATAAAAACTCTAGTTAAAAGTTAAAAATTAAAATAACATTGAAAAACTACAATTGAGCTATCATAGGCTTCCACTGCCAGCAGTGTAACAGGCTGGGGACCTTTTCTCGACTCTCTCGATTAAAGCAATTAAATTGCTGGATTTTAAAAACAAGTCTTTAATTAAGTGCTGGGCTGGCACAAAAGGAAGGGTTCTACACAGACCAAAAACGAAGTGCCAGCACCCGGAGAGGTAAAAGCAACGAGGCTTTTGGTTTTCTCCCTGAGGACTGCTTCCAAATCCAGAGACCTTGAGGTCTGAACTCGTGGCTGCAGAGAGAACAAGCCTAGGATCTGCCTAAATCGAGAAATCTGGTAGAAGACCCCCTCATAAAGCTGAGACCCCCAGAGGGCTACATGCACCTAGGAGGGGAGACAAGAATTAAACGTCCGCGCCCAATCTGACAGCATGGAAAGCTCCCTGGCTCATTCTTGGTCCTGGATGACAGTGAGGGGAAGTAGCTCCCAAGAACTGAGTTCTATCAGGCAGCCCGCACACTGCTGCATTTCAAATTCACAGCCCCTGTGTGGCCCCTGATTCCTTACACCTTCCATGAACATAGGGTTGACAGCGCATGTGGTGATGGGCAGGAACAGATGCAGACCTATTTTGGAGAATTCAACTTCAAACCCAGTCTCAAAAAATTCCCATAGATAAAACTGCATGGAAAATTAGCAGCTCACAGTAAAAAAGTACAAAATATTAGAAATCAGGTGCCATGAATTAAAGTCAATGAAAACAACAGACAGCAGAATCAAACCCAGAGACTTCAGGATTGAAAGGATCAAGCATGGGAAATTGTATAAGCATGTCAAACATGTTTAAAGAAATAAAAGAGGACCTTTAAAAATGTTCAAATTGGAAAATCTACAAATAATAACCAAGCACATTTGGAAAAAATATATACAGAATTCCTAGAAATGAAGAATATAATCACTAAAATTAAAACTCATTGACTGTGGTGTGGTTATAATAATATTAGGCAGACTTCAGAGCAAAGAAAATCTCCAGAAATAAAGCATGATAATAAATAATGATTAAAAGGATCACTTCACAACTACAACCTAACAGCTCTAAACATGCCTGCACCTAGGACAGAGTTTCAAAATATATGAAGCAAAACTAACATAAATGAAAAGAGAAATAGATAAAACCACAACCAGAGTTGGAGGCTTCAACATCCCTCTCTCAATAATAGTCAGAACTAATAGAAAATCAGCAAAGATAGAGAAGACCTGAGAAATACCACTAACAGTTTGATCTAACTTACATTTATAGAACAGATTACCCAACAAATAATACATAATATTTTCAAGTACACATGGAACATCCACCAAGACAGATCATATCCTGGGTCATAAAACAAACCTTAACAAATTTAAATGAGCTAAAACCACACAAAGTATATTCTCTGATGGAAAATGAGTTAAACTGCAAATTAATACCGGAAAGATAAGAGAAAATTATCCAAACAATTGGAAATTAAAGCAGCACACTTCAAAATAATCAAAATCAAAGAGGAGTCTCAAGGGAAATTAAAAAATATTTTGAACTGAACAAAATGAAAATGCATGGGAAGCTGATGTGGCTCAAGCGACTGAGCTCCCGTTTACCACATGGGAGATCTTGGGATTGGTTCCCGGTGACTCGAGCAAGACAGCGAGCTGACACAACCCGCTGGCAAGGCGAGCTGATGCAACAAGAGACACAAGGAGGGGGGCGGATGTGGCTCAGATGGTTGGGCGTCCGTCTGCCATATGGAGGGACCTGGGTTCGATCCCCGGGACCTCCCGGTAAAATAAAAAAAAATATACAGAAGGCGCATAGGCTGCCAGGCTCTGTGTGCCGGTGAGCCTCCAGGCCCCGGGAGCCCTGCAGCAAGATGATGACGTAACAGGAGAGAGACAAGACGAGATGCTCCGAAAGCTCCAAAAACCAGGAGCCGAGGTGGCGCAGATGGCAGAACACCTCTCTCCTACATCGGAGGTCTTCAGGATCGAATCCTGGTGAAAACTGGAGGAGGAGGATGAGAAGAGATGAAACAGACACAGAAAATTGCCCAGCGAATGGACACAAAACAGCAAAATGGGGAAGGGGGGGTTTAAAATGGACCAAGTAAATAAAATAAATCTTAAAAAAAAAAAAGAGAGAG
>JAQZBX010078304.1:0-14148 GCA_029593785.1 Cabassous unicinctus
CCTTTTCTCACCCAGGTAAGAGTCCTCCATGTCCGAGTTCTCCTGAGACATGTTGATGAAGGTGGGGCTCCTATTTGGGGGGTACAGGAAGGCACCTCCAGACCAGCCGAAGCTCCCCACAGCCCCCAGAACTGGTCCATCCTGGGAGGAAAGGATTCCAGGGCTGAGCAGGCTGGAGCAAGCAGACAGCATGTTCCACACAAATGCCTGTCCCCAATGCCACGTGTTATTTGCAGTCCTCCTTTTCCTTCTTCCGCAGCCCTCACCAGCAGCTTTAATTCCTTTGGACTCTCTCAGTTCCTCCCTACAGCCCCCATTGCCTCTCACTGTGCTTCCTGCCTTGCATCTTGAGCTCCTCTGCTCCATCTTCCCCTGCCTCAGAGTTAGGTTTCCTCAAACCCAGATGTGCAGCCACCGCCCTGCTGGAAAGGCCAGGTGGCTCCTTGTCACCAGGCCCTGAGGGTAGCTTTGAGGACCTTCCCAATCAAGACACATCAACCTTTGGCCTGGGACACCTCTTTCCCCCTCTCTGTTTCTTGAACCCAACTCTTCTTTCTGGAAGAGGGGTCACCTCCCCTGTGAGGTCTTCCTCTGCTCCCCCAGAGAGCAAGAGGTGTTTCCTGCTCTGCATCCTTTAGTCTTTTTTAAAAAAAACTTTCTATTATGGATAATTTAGAACATATACAATAGTAGAAAGAAGCATATAACAAACCCCCAAGTATCCATGGCTGGCCCAACTTCAGTGATTAGTTCATGACCATCCTTATTTCATTTCTACCAGCCCACCTACATCCCCAGCATATCTCAAAGTAAATTCCTCCAGACACTTTGAACACAGATCTCCTTTCAATATGTTGTCCTTCTTTGGTCTGCATGGTATCATCCTTTGTACCTCTCTAGCCCTCTCCTTCCATGTTCCCGGTTACTCACTCTGCTCCAGCAGCAGGCCAGCCTTTTTATCTCTTCCTGCCTCAGGACCTTTGCACTTTCTTTCTCCTCTGCCTGGAGCAATCTTTCTCCAGACTTTTCTAGGGCTGGCCCTTTCTCATCATTCAGGCTCAGTTGTTATTCCTCAAGCTTCCTCTGACCACCTCCCATTCTCCACCCAACACTATTGTCTTTGTGACACTTAGCACAATCTGAAAGTCTTTTGTCTGCTGGAATACATGCTCCCTGACAGCAGGCACTTCCCTATCCTGTTCTCTACTGTGCTCCCGGCTCGTTGCCTGTATGTCTCCCCGCTGCCCCCCACCCCCCCCAGACTCTGAGCTCCCCCCACCCCCACCCCAAATGGCTGTTTTTTAATGTATTTGCTTAGACTACGAGCTTGAGGTCTGCTTTCTGGTTTACTTCTGGGTCCCAGCTCCCAGCCCAGGGCCTAGCCCTGAGTTGGTGCCTGACACCTGCTTATCCAGCACATGCTCCACGCACCACTGTGAGGACTGAGCTGAAGCCCTCTTGCGACATCTCGTGCTGGAAGGAGCTGCTTGTCCTCGACTGGGTTCCTGTGGGAGGACAGGTCGCTTAGGCTCCTGGAGGCAGTGAGACCACGAGGACTCGGAGTAGAGGGCGGAGGGTGTGGCCTGCAGCTTGGCTTCCAGGGAACAGTTTCAGGTGAGTGTGGAGAGGGATGGGCTGTCAGGATTATGGGGGACCATTGGGTCCGGACCCTTTAACTGCCCAGGCTGAGGCTCCATCTACCCTCAATTGCAAAGATCTTCTCCTGCAGCTGCTTCTGGATGCTGCCTAGTGCTGCAAAGTTGTCCACCTTGAACACGTGGTCCTGAGGGGGCGCTGAGCCAATGGTGTTCAGCTCCTGCTTAGCAGTGGGTTCCTGGAAAGCATCTCCCACCTGCAGCAGAGACGCAGCTGAGGGGGAGGTGCCTGCAGCCTTTCTGCCTGGGGCAGGCGCAAGCTGAGTTTGGGGGAGAGGAAGCAGTGAGGGAGAAGCCGCACCCCAATGGCATAGCGAACGATGCCAGCTCTCTCCGCCTGTGGCATGACGTCCTTGTATTCCAGGGGGTCTTTGTATTTCTGCCCATCTGTGATGACAATGAGGATCTTCTGGGCACCTTTGCGGGCCCCATTCTTACTATGGAAGAGTTCTGTCCTGTTAGGGAAGAAAGCCAGATGGCTGTACTGGGATGGCATTGATTCTGGAAAGAAGTCATTTACAGCCCTAGAAGCTCTGCTGGAGAGGTTGGGAGTCCCGGAACTCTCAGGCTCAATCATGTTAAAAAACAATTCAGGGAAGTGGATGTGGCTCAATTGATAGGGCTCCCATTTACCATATGGGAGGCCCCGGGTTCGCCAGCCAGTGCGGCATGGTGAGCTGACGCAGCAAGACCTCGCAACAAAGGGAGACAAGCAGACACAGAAAAACGCACAGCAAATGGACACAGCAAGCACAAGCAGCAGGGGGGGATAAATAAATAAAATAAATAAATCTTAAAAAACAAACAAACAAACAAAAAAAAACCAATTCAGCCTTTTTTGAAAGCCACGTTGGCAGTAATTAGACCAATAATTACTGGTTACTTATATGCTTATTTAAAGTTACTTATATTCCTTGTTCCTAAAATTCCATTCACTACTGAACCTCATTCCTAAGAGGCAGTATAGTTCAGCTTTGGATTCAGACCAGCTTTGGGCAAGTTAATCTAACCTCCCTGAGCCTCTGCTTCTCTCCATGCAAAATGTGTGGTTGCTAGTCTCCAACAATGGCCTGCAATGAGCACCTGGTTTCCTTTCCACCTTGACCACAGCCTGGTCTGTGACTTGCCTGAACCAATAGCATGTAGTGGAAGTGACACTGGGCCTAAGAAGCCCAGACCCCACACGGAGTGGCCACATGGAGAGAGAGGCCCAGCCTTCCAGATGACCCCACCAAGGCACCAGATACGTGAACGAAATTATCTTGGTGTTCCCAGCCTCAGCTGCATGAGAGGCCCTACAGGAGAAAACAGAAGAACCATCCAGCTGAGCCCAAGCTTGTGAAATAAAGTCATTTTCATTTTAAGCCACTAAGTTCTAGAGTCACTTGTTAGGCAGCAATGGATAACTGAGACAGAGTACCAGGTTATCCCAAGGATTACATGAGCTTTTTGAACATTGAGTGCCCTATAGATAAGCATTAATTACGTGGTGGCTATTAAAAATGATTGAAAATTTAAGGATCTGCTCGTATAACTATATAAACTTGGAACATACACATAACACCTACATATGTGGATAGGTTTAACACAGCAATCTCTATAATGCCAAAAATAAAACTGGAAACAACCTAAAAATCCAACACTAGGGAAGCAGTTTAGCAAATTCTGACCCACTCCCTTGTCAGAAAAGAGCACAATTGTTTCAGATAAAAACAAGACTGAAAAGAAACACAGAACAGGTGTAGATGACTAAATTGCTCAGTGAAGAAAGCAGAGCGAAAATAGTTTCTGTTCTGGACTGTGACTACATAAAATATGCCTAAATAAAATCAAAGATGCCAAGAAGTATTAATACCAGCCCTGATCAAACACTTCCAAAAAATTGAAGAGGAGGGAACACTATCTAACTCATTCTATGAAGCCAATGTCACCCTGATAGCAAAGCCAGGTAAAGATACTACAAGAAACAAAAATTACAGGCCAATTTCTCTAATGAATATAGATGCAAAAGTCCTCAACAAAATACTTGCAGATCCAATCCAACAGCACATTAAAACAATTATACACCATGATCAAGAGGGTTTTATCCCACGTACGCAAGGGTGGTTCAACACAAGAACATCAATTAACATAATACACCACATTAACAATTTGAAGGGGAAAACCATATGATCATCTTGATGGATGCAGAAAAGACATTTGACAAAAACCAGGGCCAGGGATTGAACCCAGGACCTCATAAGTGGGAAGCCAGCACTCAACCACTGAGCCACATTGACTCCCTTGATTTTGATTTTCTCATTTGTTTGCTTGTTGTTTGTTTTTGTATTTTTTTTTTCATTTTTAGGAGGCACATAGCCGGGACCTCCCATGTGGGAAGCAGGTGCTCAACTGCTTGAGCCACATCCGCTCTCCATCTGTAGCATTTGATATTGTTTATGAATTCCAAAAATAGATATTGGATTGTGTTTGTAAACTGGTCTGTTCCTCAGGGCATATTAGGTTGTATTAGAGTCAGAGGTTTCACTTTCATTTTATTAAGTCAAGATTAGGGCTTTTATTTGACCACGTCATTAGAGCATGAGGATAAAACAGACTCTCACGTGGAAGTAAATACACTGAGAAGAACACAGAGACTTGCATTTTGGACGCTGGAGCCCTGGGGAGAGAGCCAAGCAGTTCGCCTGATAGTTTGCAGCTGAAGAGACCAGAGCCCTGAATAGCTGAGAAAGCCCAGAAAGAAATGAGCCCCAGAGAGAGAGACAAGCCTTATGCTAGCCTACAGCTGAGAATGGAAGGAGCTGGGACCACGGAGCTTTAGGAGGAGGAAGGCTGAACCCTCACAGACATCGCCCGCCATTGTGCTTCAACACGTGGCCATTGACTTTGGGTGATGTGCCCTTGGTGGACTAGAGAGGCTTCGGGATCCCATCCCAGCCAGAGAGCAGCACTGGCCTTCACCTTCATTGCGCCATGGTGTGAGAGTGCCAGCTATCCTGAGGGAAGCTTTGGAGGGAACCAGCTACTAGATGGTTCGATTAGACTTTCGCCCCTATACCCAGGTCAGATGACCGATTTGCATGTCATGACCGCTACAGACCTCCACCAGAGTTTCCTCTGGCTTCACCCTGCCCAGGCATAGTTCACCATCTTCCAGGTCCTAACGTGTGCTCATGCTCCACCTCCCTGGAATAGAAGAAAAAAATGAAATGATAGGAATAGAAAGAAACTTCCTCAACATGATAAAGGGCATATATGAAAAACCCACAGCTCACATCATACTCAATGGTGAAAGACCGAAAGCTTTCCCTCTAAGATCTGGAACAAGAAAAGGATGCCCACTGTCCCCACTGTTATTCGACATTGTGCTAGAAGTTCTAGCTAGAGCGTTAGGCAAGAAAAATAAAAGCCAAACAAATTGGAAAGGAAGAAGTAAAATTTTCACTCTTTGCAGATGACATGATACTATATTTAGAAAGTCCTGAAAAATCTACAACAAAGCTACTAGAGCTAATAAATGACTTCAGCAAAGTGGCAGAGTACAAGATCAACATGCAAAAATCAGTAGCTTTTCTCTACACTAGTAATGAGCAATCTGAAGAGGAAATAAAGAAAAAAATTCCATTTACAATAGCAACTAAAGGAATCAAATACCTAGGAATAAATTTAATGAAAGACGTAAAGGACCTGTACACAGAAAACTACAAAACATTGCTAAAATAAATTAAAGGAGAACTAAATAAATGGCAGAACATTCTGTGTTCATGGATTGTAGACTAAATATCATTAGGATATCAACTGCACCCAAATTGATTTACAGATTCAACACAATCCCAATCAAAATTCAGCCTACTTTGCAGAAATGGAAAAACCAATTATCAAATTGGAAAGGTAAGGGACCCCAAATAGCCAAAAGCATCTTGAGAAAGAAGAATGACGTTGGAGAAATCACACTTCCTGACTTTAAGGTATATTACAAAGCTACAGTGGTCAAAACAGCATGGGTACTGGCATAAAGATAGATATATTTATCAGTGGAATTGAACTGAGAGTTCAGAAATAGACCCTCACATCTATGGTCAATTGATTTTTTTTTTAAATGGTCAATTGATTTTTTGTAAGGTTACCAAGTTCACTCTACTAGGACAGAACAGTCTCTTCAACAAATGGTGCTGGGAGGAAATATTTGGAAACCACATATCTAATAAGGGTTTAATGACCAGACTATATAAATAAATCCTACAACTCAACATTAAAAAGACAAACAACCCAACTAAAAATGGGCAAAAGACTTGAATAGACACTTTTCCAGAGAGGAAATACAAATGGCTAAAATGCACATGAAAAGGGGAGCGGATGTAGCTCAAGCAGTTGAGCACCTGCTTCCCACACGAGAATGTTCTTCCATGACCTAGAACAAATGTACGTCACTATTACAAGGTGTTAATAATAGGGTGGTATATGGGGAAAAATACAACTAATACAAACTATGGACTATAGTTAATAGTAATTTTTTTTTTAGGCAGTACCAGGGATTGAACCCAGGACTGTACATGGGAAGCAAGTGCTCAACCACTGAGCTACACCCACTCCCCAACAGTAATATTTTACTATGCTTTCAGCAATTGTGACAAAGGAACCACACCAATGCTAAATGTCAATAACAGGGGGGAATAAGGGGTGTGAGGTTTTTCTTTTTGGAGCAATGAAAATGTTCTGAAATTGGTTGCAGTGATGAATGTACAACTCTGTGATTATACTGAGAGCCATTGATTGTACACTTTGGATGGATTGTATGGTGTGTGAATAAAACTGCTTGAAAAAAACCCAACAAGGATGGAAATGACCTGATGTTTCACTGGTGGGACTTATCTACTCATTTGTTACAAAGCTGTAAGGTGCTTGGCTGGTGGGACTGTGGATAATACTTTTTCAAAAATTTCCTTAATGTCCTTAGCATTTTGTCTCTTTTGGTAATTTTTTCAAAGAAATCCAATCAGTTGGGGGTTGAGGGTGGAAGTTGAGTCCAGCTCCGAGGTGGCTGAGCTCTGGGAACGGGGAGGCCACTGGGAGAAGCAGTGCATTCTGGGGGTGGGGAGCAGCACGGGAGTTGATGAGAACCACACTCTCACCCCTCCGCCCACCTCATTTACCTTTTCCTCCCAGCCCCACCCCTGAGAGGGTCTTTTCCGATGACTTGGGAGAATCTCAAGAGATGTGGAAAACCCCCTAGTAGGGGACTTGAGGTGGGGGGTGCTCTTGTTTGACTTTAAACTCAAGGGACGGAGGCTTTACTCCTAGTTGTCCAGCACCAGGGGGTCAGTGTTCAAGGCAGAAGGGTCCCCCAGAAGTAAAAAGAAAAAGGGTGCATTTGGCAGGAGCCTCCCTCACTCAGCTCTTTTCCAGGATGACCCACAGTGCAGGGCCCATGGGGTACAGGAAATTGAGGGACCCAGACATTCAATTCAGTTCCCTCCCACAAGAACCACAACCTCTTCTGTCCTAGCCCCGTGACCTAAACTGTTTTCTGCATGGACTGCCAGGTGCTCCCCACAGTGCCGGCAGGCACTTAGTAAGTACTCAGTTAACATATAGAGAGGGCATCCATGGACAAGGAGCGGGGATGGAGCCAGAGAATGGGAGAAAAGCACAAACAAGAAGACACTTGCAGAGAGACGATCCAAGATGGCACTGTAGTAGCTCAGGCAGGGCACAGCTCTCTTGCAAAATAGGGGAGAAGGCTTAGAAGTAGTCTGAGTGAGCCACTTTGGGGACCCCTGCAGGCCAGGAAAGTGCCGCACACATCATCCAGGAGGGACTGGGGCCACAGGGATGGAGAGGCCAAAAGGAAAACTGTGAATTGATACCCCTGCGGCTGGGAACGCTGCCCATCTCCCATCCCTGAGGTGAACAAGGATGTGGTTGATTGGCCAATGGAGAAGGGAGAGAACAGATTCCTCCCAGGGAAGAGGGAGGGTGCGGTGGAGGACTGACTGTGCTTTCGCAAGAGAATGGAAAAGGAGCAGAAAGAATATTTGAGGAAATAATGATCGAAACTTCCCAACCATTATGACATAAATATTTATTGACATAAATATCAATATTCAAGAAGTACAATGCATCCCAGATGGAATAAATCCGAATAGACCTACACTGAGATACCTACTTCAGAATTACAAATATCAGAGATAAAGAGAGGATTCTGAAAGCAGCAAGAGAAAAGCAAAGCATCACATACAAGGGAATCTCGATAAGATTAAGTGCTGACCTCTCGTCAGAAATCATGGAGGAGAGAAGAAAGTGGTATGATGTGCTTAAGGTACTGAAAGAGAAAAACTGCCAGCCAAGAATTCTGTATCCGGCAAAGCTGAACTTCAAAAATGACATTGAGTTCAAAGTCTTCACAGACAAACAAAAATTATTGGAATATGTTACCAAAAGACCAGATTTTCAAGAGAAACTAAAGGGGGTGCTGCATCCTGAAAGGAAAAAACAAGGGCGAGAAATTTGGAGAAAAGTTTAGAAATGAAGATTATTCGGAAGAGTAAACTAAAGGATAAGAAGACAGACAATAGACCGATATGACAACAGTCAAAGGACAAAATGGATGAAGCAAGTAATGCCTTTACAGTAATAACACTGAATGTGAATGGGTTGAACTCCCCAATCAAAAGACATAGTCTGATAAAATGGATAAATAAATATGAGCCATCTGTATGTTGTCTACAGAGACCCACCTCAGACATAAGGACACAACCAGGTTAAAAGTGAAAGGTCAAAAAAAGGTATTCCATGCAAATAGTAAACAGAAAAGAACTGCAGTAGACCAGACAAATGTAAAATAACAACATTATAGTATATGAACAAAAATTACTCAGTGCAACTGGCAAATTGTTCCTGTGATCAGTATTCTATAATTTTTTCATACAAAATAAGCATTTGCTTTTAATTGAGGAGGGCTGGAGAAGAGATATATTTTTGGGTATGTCATTTTTTTTAAGCTTTTCTTTTTCATACTTTTTAATTAAAATAATTTATCTGGATCAATAATGATTTAGCATGACTACTGTTGAACAAGATTTTTAGTTTTTCTGCCTCATAAAATTATGAGTTGGCAAAAAACATTAATAGCATTTCTATACGTTACCAATGAGCAATCAGAGTAGGAAGTCAGAAAAAATTCCATTTACAGTAGTGACTAAAAGACTCAAATATTTAGGAATAAATTTAACCAAGGATATAAAGGACCTGTACTCAGAAAACTATAAAACATTGCTAAAAGAAACCAATGATGATCTAAATAAATGGAAGGACATTCTGTGTTCATGGGTTGGAAGACTAAATGTTATTAAGATATCAATTCTACCCAAACTGATCTACAGATTGAATGAAATCCTGATAAAAGTTCCAATTTCCTTCTTTGTAGAACTGGAAAAGCCAATTATCAAATTTATCTGAACGGTAAGGGTCCCCAAATAGTCAAAAATATCATTAAAAAGAAGAATGAAGGTGGAGGACTCTTACTGCCAGACTTTTAAAGCATATTATCTTGCTACAGTGATAGAAACAGCATGGTACTGGCATAAAGATAGACAGACTGACCAATGGAATTCAATCGAGAGTTTGGAAATAGACCCTCACATCTATGGTCAGGGGAGTTTTGACAAGGCTGCCAAAGCCACTCAGCTGGGTCAGAACAGCCTATTCCACAAATGGTGCTGGGAAAACTGGCTATCCATATCTGAAAGAAAGAAGGAGGACCCTTATCTCACACCTTATACAAAAATTAATTCAAAATGGATCAAGGACCTAAATATAAAAACTAGACCCATAAAATTCTGAGAAGAAAATGTAGGGAAACAGCTTGAAGATCTTGTAGTTAGTGGTGGTTTCTTGGACCTTACACCCAAAGCACGAGCAACTAAAGACAAAATGGATAAATGTGGCTCCCTCAAAATTAAATAATTTTGTTCTTCAAAAGATTTTGTCAAGAAAGTTAAAAAGGGGGGAGCGGATGTAGCTCAATGGCTGAGCGCCTGCTTCCCATGTATGAGGTCCTGGGTTCGATCCCTGGTACCTCCTAAAAAGAAAAAAAGAAAAGAAAAAGAAAGTAAAAGGCAGCCTTCTCAAAGGGAAAAAACTTATCAGAAACCATATTCTGATAAGGGATTGATTTCCATGTTATATAAAGAGATTACACAACTTAATGACAAAATGGATGAGCAACCTCAGTAAAAAATGGGCAAAAGACTTGAACAGGCATTTTTCTGAAGTGGAAAGACAAATGGCCAAAAGACACATGAAAAGATGTTCAACATCACTATTTGGGAAATGCAAATCAAAACTACAATGAGAGCAGAGTGGGTATAGCTCAGTGGTTGAGTGCCTGCTTTGCATGTATGAGGTCCCAGGTTCAATCCCTGGTACCTCCTAAGGAAAAAAAAAGAAAACTACAATGAGATATCATCTCACACCATACAGCTATACCAATTTGAAAAGAACAGAAAACCTCAAGTGCTGGAGAGGATGTGGAGAAATAGGAACACTCCTTCACTGTTGGTGGGAGTGTAAAATGGTGCAGCCTCTGTGAGGACAATCTGGTGGTCCCTCAGGAAACTAAATGTAGAACTGCCATTTGATCCAGCAATCCTGCTACTAAGAATATAATCAGAAGAATGGATAATATTGGGAATGTACTGGGAATGGAAGTAGATGAGGATGGTGCTTAATAATATAAACAAAGGAATGTTCTACTACAGGGTGTTAAGAATGTGGTGATACATGGGAAAATATAACTAATGTAATTTATGGGCTTTTGTTGACAACAACATTGTAAAGTTTTTTTAGCAAAAGCAAAATTGGTACTATATTAATTCTAAAGGTAAAAAAAAAAGAATATGGGGTTTGGTTTTGTGAGCTATGAATGTGATTAAGCTTTTTTCCTCCTCTTTATTTTTTTTCATTATAAGGAGACCTTGACTATGTCTTTTAACTCATCTGTTTTCATCTGTGTATCTTTCTGAACTCTAGAGGAACAACTGAGTTAGCAGTTAGGATTAGATGAGATAAAAGTGCCTCAAAAACAGCTTTTTAAGAGTAATGTTTCCACAACTTGTTGAGCTGCCTTTTTCTGTTCTTTTATTTTTGTGAATTTGAAATAAAGCTGTTAAAAAAAAAAAGACACTTGGCAAACTTAGCGGGGACAATCCTGAGTCGCCATCAGGGAGGGGATAAAATGCCAACCCAGCACCTCCCAGCACCCCACACACATCAGCTTGCGTAATCCTGCAACCAAGACGCGAGTTTATCCTTGTTTTTCAGTTTACTGAGACTTAACAAAGAGTCAGTAACTTTCCCGGGGTTGCCAGGTAGCAAGCGGGGAGCTGGGACAGGAGCTGCAGACGGGTCTGAACCAAAGCCCACGCCTCTGGCAGCCCTGTGGGGTCCCAGGCTCCAGTCTCCCTGGGAAAGGCAAAGGGGAAACAAGATGGCAGAAGAGTCCCGAATTGTAACAGGAAGACCTGGCAGAGCGTGAGGGGGACCGACAAGCTCCAGGGAGGAGGCCTCTGCCTGTGGCCCCCACTGGCCCATTTTTATCCCTTCCCCCCCCACCCCCCCAGGAGCCTCCATTGGTCTGGAGAAGGCATGTGCTGACCCAGCACTGGGAGGGGATGCGGCGGCTGCAGGGCCCGGTGGGAGGGACTTACACCACTTTCAAGATGCCCGTGGCCGTGAACGTCAGGCCTTTCAGTTGGCCGATGGGGTCCACCAAGAGCTGAGGGCTCGGGCTGTCCTGGAACTTGGTGAAGTTGAAGTGGATCTTCCAGAGGTTTGAATACTGCATCAGAGAGAACTACAAAGGGCAAGAGGAGGGGCCGCCGGGCCCAGGGGCTGTTTGTTCGTTTGTTTTGATAAACTTTTTATTTTGGATTTTCAAAACACTTCCCTTGTGTTTTCAAGACACTATTAATATTACACTGATATCCAGGGGGGGAAAATTAGCCCCAAAATACCATAAGAAAACTGGAAAATTGAAACCAAATAATGCTTCTTTCTTAGTCTGTAAAGCGTCACACTGTCGACCACGCTGTTAAAGTTAGATTGCTAACATTTGACATGACACCAATTTGTCCAAGGTTTTATTTCCTCACTTCTCAAGAATTTGTACATGCACACTAAGTGCTGGGAAATGAAATAATGAGATATAAAGAAGTCATGAATTACATAGACGAAAGTAACAGACATCATCAATTACTTGACTGAGCTACCCTCTATCAAATTTCCTAAGCAAAATTATTTTAAAGTCTTTCCAGTGTTTTCATTTCTTTTTTTTGCCAGACATTTCATGTCTGTTATTGAAAGTATAACATTAAAAACGATCATCATAATACTTTCTCACATTCATAGATCATCTCAGACTTAAAAAAAATGATCTCATTTGATTTTCACAGCTGTGACATAAGTAGTGTATGGGTTTTATCCTTCCTTTAACAGAAACAGAGAAATAAAGAGGGTTGCATATTGAGTCAATGACAAAGTCAGAACAAGAATATCAGCTTTCTGTTTCTTGATTAACTTTCTTTCTATCTCATCTTTATGTGCTATAAGCCCAACAATACAGTTTTGTAATGTTTTTTGTGCGGGTACCATATATATGACCTAACATTTCCCCCTTTAACCACGTTCAAATATATAATTCAGTGCTATTACTCTCTCAGTGTTGTACTGCCATCCCCACCATCCATTACCAAAACTTTTCCATTGTCCCAAATAGAAACTCTGTACATTTTAAGCCTTAACTTTCTATTCCCTATCCCCATCCCATCCCTTAATAACCTATATTCTAGATTCTCCTCCCAAGGTGTTTTTTTTACTTATCTATTTATTTATTTTTAGGAGGTACTGAGGATTGAAGCCTTGTACATGGGAAGCAGGGGCTCAACCACTGAGCTACATCCACTCCCTCCAAGGTTTTTAAACAGCACAAACATTGTATTTCCTGTGGGATGTGGGTACATATCAAATGCCACGGGGCTTGTGGAGGTTTTGAATGGGCCCTGTGCTGGCACCACACCTTGACCGTGGACACGAGCCTCCTGGAGGCACCTCTCCACTGAACACCCCCAGAGATGCCAGCCTCAGCTCCCAGCTCTGCCCTCCCCCAGGCAGACCCCTCCCCACCCATCCCGGCCTCGGGCGCCCAGGCTTCACCAGAGTGTTGGTGCCTTTGAACTGGCCCATCACGGCTCTGACAAAGTTCTTCATCTGGTCAAAGTCACTTTGCTCGATGCTTCCAGAGCCGTCGATCAGGAAGACGATGTCTGTCTCTTGGTTTGAACACTCTGCAGGGAGGGACGGAGGGGGGAACCCGAGATGCACTCGTGGATCCCAAGTCGTGTCCTGTGGCCCAGAAACCCTTCCTGCTCAACAAAGTCAGAAGGCTGCTCTTGGTGTGGGGGTCCATTCCCACCCATGCATCACAGAGGAGCCCCAAATCCCTTGCCCCAGCCCTTTCTCCCCTCGGCCAAGTCCCTGTTGTCCCCTGTTGCCCGCCTCCTCCCAAAGGGGAGGAACAAGTAGAGGACAGGGGCCAGGTGGCTCCTCATTCATTTATTCCACAAATATTTATGGAAGGCATCCTCTGGGGGTGGGGGGTGGGGCGGTCAGACTTGGCAAGGTGGTTCAGAGTGATCATTCTGGAGCCAGAGTGCCTGGGCTCAAGTCCCAGCTCTGCCACTTATGAGCTGGTGAACTCAGGCAAGTTATTCAACTTCTCTGGGCTTCAGTCTTCTCATCTGTGAAATGGGGAGGATAACGGTCCCTGCACAACACGCATAGGAAGTGCTTTAGCCAGGGCCTGGCCCTCTGCAGGGCTGACCACCACCATCACCAGGCCTTCCTGTAGTGTCCACATGGAGCCAGGGACCGATGGCTCTCACCTGAGTCCCTTCCCAGGCATCACCCGAGGCAGGACGGAGCTGCCTTGCCGAGGGTTATACCTCCTGCACCTGGGACAACTCGTATCCACGGACCAGCTTCTAGTCTGAAGGGCCAGCCCTGCCCCAGGCTCCCCGTGGGGTCGGCGGAGGCCTCTGAATCCGTTTTCAGGGAAATCTGTCCTAAGACCAAAGCTTTAAAAAAGACCCCCTCCCTGCCCCCATGGAGGTCACACACAACGAGGAAGACAGACTGTCAGCTCAGAAATAAATGTCAGGTGGCCCCGAGACCTGTGGCTTGTGTGCAGGACCCAGGCAGGGTGCCAGATGCTGGTACCCCCAACCCCTACCACCCACATCCTGTGTTGCTCCTAGGGTGGTGGGTGGCAGAGAGCCCAGACCTCAGAGCTGTGGTGACCTGCCTGCTGCCGCTGAAGACAAAAACGCCTTCCCCTTTCTCAACTCCCACCCCCACCCCCCACCCCCATCATGTCTGCTCCGCCAGCTCGAGCTTCCCTCGTGGTGAGAAGAAATGGGAGATCACTTCCCCTTCCCTG
>JAQZBX010078305.1:0-14143 GCA_029593785.1 Cabassous unicinctus
AAATAAATAAATAAATAAATAAATAAATAAATAAATAAATCTTTAAAAAAAAAGACAAACCCTCATCCATTGTACTGATATTATGCTATTGATTTAGAAAGCAAGAATCAGCAACTACTCTACAGTTATTGGTAAGACAATTGCATTTCTGAGGGTGGGAAGTAAATATGACAAATATTCAGGGACCTTCCATCTCAGTGAAATTCTCTCCATCCAGTCTTGTAGGACATGTTGCAATATCCTTTCTAATATGAAGGATAAGCTGTTGCATCTGGCCCTTACCACAATAAAAATGTGGTACAACTTCTAGTGTGCTTTTTTTTTGGATTTTGGAAGTAATATATATGTGCTGGCATGGAACTATTTACCCCAGAAAAACATTATCTTAAACTGCATTCCTGTGGGTATAAACACTTTAAATAGGACTATTGAATGAGTTTACTTCACATAATTCGTGGCACAGCAAAATCAGGATGGGTCTTAAATCTTCTTACCGATGGCCTTATAAGGAAGGTCATGGAGAGGGAGAAAATCACAGGAAGAAGCCGGAATCTAAAAGGCAATGGAACATAGAAGAGATAGGTAAGCCAGAAAAGGCCTCCATGTACTCTAAAATGTGACAGAAAAGCCACATTTCAGACAAGCTCAGGACCAAAGATAACTAAGTGCCAGACCCAGAATTCTTCAGTTTTCTGGGGAATAGCATTGCCTGGATGACATTTTATTTTAGACTTCTAGCCTCAAAATCCAGTAAATCCTCATTGTTTAATCCAACACATTGCATTTACCTTGACAGTAAGGGAAATAACACAGATTTTGGGTACCAATAGTGGGGTGCTCCCATTACAAATACCTAAATCATGTTGGAATTGGGTAATGGATTGAGGCTGGAAGAATTGTGAGTTGCTGGATTAAAAAAAAAAAACAAAAAAAAAACCTACATTGCTTTCAAAGACTTTTGTTAGAAATACGGATGCTAATGGTATTTCTGACCAGTCCCTAGAAGGAAGGAAATGATGAATGTGTCGTGGAAAATTAGAGGAAATGTGACCCTTATTATAAAGTGTCAGAGAACTTGGCGTAATTCAGTTTTGATATTGGATGGAAGGCAGAACTTGAAAGCAATAAACTTGGAAATTTAGCTGAAGTCATTTCCAAGTTAAGTGTAGAAGGTACCCCCTGGTTTCTCCTTGAACCTTATAATGAAATGAGGACAAACAGGAATAAACTGAGAAATGAACTCTTAAGCACAATAAAACTGGAAGGGTTAACGGTTTGCAAAACTCTGAGCCTATCCAGAGAGTGTGCCCTGAGACTATGGCTAGAAGAGGTTCTATCAGGGAACATTTGGTTCCCAGAAATGAATTCCTGGAGAATAAGGTTCCATGTGATGGCTTAATTGAACAAGGATTCAATCAGCCATTTCAGTGGAAGTTAGGATTGGAAATACAGCTTTGCATGAAGGACCTGTGTAAAGTTCAAATTTATGATGACATGGACCCTTGTGAATTGCTTGCAAAACTGTCAAGATATTTGCAAACTTGTCTGGGCAGAACCACTGCTGCCTGGACTGAAAGCAACAGAAAAGGGGTGAACTAATGGAAAAATGACTTCAATAGAAGAACCATTGGGGTCAAGCTCTGGAATGAAGAGATTTCCTGGGACCAAGAGAACAGTCTCACCCATGTGTGGATAGAGCAGGTTTAGCCCTGCATTTGGAGGGGACAGACTAACTGCCTCAGCACATGGAGGGGGAGGACCTTGTGCTCATTGTTCAGGGAGAGACTGGCTGGAAGCCCAAAGATCAGAGATACTGAGACCTTCAACCCAGTGTTTGGTGACAGCATGGCCACTACACAAGTGCTTGAAAGAGGAGGAGCTGCTCCTCTATCAAGACTGGAGGACAAAACACCTATCCATAGATGAATCTCAGAGCTGGAAATCTAATGTGGTTGGCACTGATAGATTTTAGAATTTGGGGGGAACTGTGACACATCTTTTTTTTTCCAATTTATTCTTTCTGGAATAAGAAAGTTTGTCTTATGCCTATCCCTCCATTGTATACTGGAAGCAGATAACTTGTTTTCTAGGTTTCACAGGTTCACAGATATAAGGGAAATGTGTTTCAGCAGAGGCCATCCCTATAGCCAATTTTGATGAAACTTTTTATTTATCAATGTTTCTGAAATGGCTTAAAACTTTTAGGATGTCATGATGAAATGAATATATATTGCATTTGAAAAGAACACATCTTTTTTTTTCATTTCAAAAACATTTTATTGAAGTATATCATTCATACATGAAAATACATAAACAATAATTGTGTAGTAAAAATTGTATACTAACAAACAAAAATGCATAATATCATACAGGTTCCCATACACACCACCCTACCACAAATACCTTGCATTATTTTGAAACTTTTGTTAAAATCTATGAAACAATATTGTCAAATATTACTACTAACTGTAATCTATATCTTACATTTGGTGTATTTTCCTGCGACCCTATTATTTTTCTTGTTCATAAACCATATAATTTATCTAAAGTGTACAATCAATGTCATTTAATATAATTACCTGGTTGTGCATTCATCACTTCAATTAATATGAAACCATTTTCATTTCTCAAAAAAAAAAAAGAAAAACACCAAAATGCAAACCACTATTATACCATATGTTAGCACTATTAATTTCAAATCCTATAGTGCTTTCACTAGTTCTATTCATTTCCAAACATTTACAAACAACTATTTACCAATTCTGCACAGATTAAACCTCAGATTTCCATTTTCTAGCCACATTCTATTTCTCTAGTGCATTATATTCTAGCTACTAACTCCATGAGTTTGCTAATTATATTTAGTTGATAATATGGATATCATACACTATTTGTCCTTCTGTGTCTGGCTTGCCTCAGTCAATATAATATCGTGCTGGTTCATCCATGTTGTTATATGCTTCTTGACTTCATTTCTTTTTACAACTGAATAATCTTCCATTATGTTCATATACCACAGTTTGTTTATCCATTTGTCAGTTAATGGAAACCTAGGTTTTTTCCAACTTTGGGCAATTATGAACAATGTTACTATGAACTGAATATCAGTGTGCAGGTGTCTGTTCATGTAACTGCTCTCAGTTCTTCTGGGTATGTACCTAGCAGCAGTATTGCTGGGTCATACAGGAAATCAATATCTATCTTCCTTAGGATATGCCAAATAGATTTCCACAGTGGCTGTATGATTCTACATTCCCTCCAACAGGGAGTAAGCATTCCTGTCTCTCCACGTCCTCTCCAAAACTTATACTTTTTTGTTTTGTTATGGTCATTCTAGTAGGAATGTAGCTTTGATTTGTATTTCACTAATAGCCAAGATGTTGAACAATTTTTTTTTTATGTTTTTCTTTTTTTTTGCCATTTGAATTTCTTTAGAAAAATGTCTATTCAGGGGGCATTTTGCCCTTTTGTTGAGCTTTAAAGATGTTCACATTATATTGTTCAGTGTAAGTCAGTAACCAAACAATATGCATATATAAGTTTTTATAAAAATATACATATTTAGCAAAGTAAAAGGAGAGATGATATTTACCAAAATGTTAACATTGCTTATTTCAACGTAGTAGGATGATGATTGATTTGCTTACCACCATCACCAGCCCACTTTTTGTTTTGTCCTATTTGAATTTTCTATAATAAAGATTATTTTTAAATGGGGGCTGGAGTTGGTGAGTGAAGTGTATTAACTGCAACTTAGCCCAAATATGCCCCCAATATCCTGGCAGAGTAAACGTATCCGTTTAGCCTGTATCTTTGATATTGCATCTACCTTGAAAATTGGAGTATCTTTCAAAAATGACATTCACTCAAACTTCCTTTTACTTTTGCCCATTTTTTAATCAGGTCATTTGTCTTTTTATTATTGAGTTTTAGGATGTCTTTAAATATCATAGATATTCGACCTTGTCAGATGTGTGATTTCCAAATATTTTCTCCCATTGAGTAGGCTGCTTTTTTACCCTTGTCACAATTTTGGGGAGGTCCCATTTATTTAGTTTTTCATTGGATGCTTGTGCTTTGGGAGTAAGGTTTAAGTGACCCCACATACTATAATTTCTGGTAGATGTTTCCTACATTATTTTCTAGGAGTTTTATGGTCCTTGCTTTTATGTTTAGTCCTTTGATCCATTTTGATGTTGAATGTCCTTCCATTTGTTTAAATCTTCTTTTATTTTTTTTTATCAGAGTTTTGTAGTTTTCTGAATGTAGATCCTTTACATTCAAGGTTAAATTAATTTCTAGATATTTGAATTTTTTGTTGCCATTGTAAATGAAACTTTTTTCTTGATTACCTTCTCAGCTTTCTCATTAATAGTGTATAGAAACACTACTGATTTTTGCCTGTTGTTCTTGTATTCTGCCACTTTCATGAACTTATTTATTAGCTCTAATAACTGCTGTAGATATTTCAGGAATTTCTAAATATACAATCATGTCATCTGCAAAGAGTGAAAGTTTTACTTCCACTTTTCCAATTTGGATGCCTTATATTACTATTTTTCTTGCCTAATTTTTTTAGTTAGAACTTCTATCATAATTTTGAATGACAGTGGTGACAGTGGGCATCCTTATCTTGCTCCAGATCCTACAAAGAAAGCTTTTAACTTCTCCTCATTGAGTACAATATTGGCTGTGGGTTTTTCATATGCATTTTAATATGTTGAGGAACTTTCCTTTTATACCTATCATTTGAAGGGTTTTTATCAAGAAAGTATGCTGGATTGTATCAAATGACTTTTCTGTATCAATCGAGATGCTCATGTGGTTTTCCCCATTCAATTTGTCAAAGTGGTATATTACATTAATTGATTTTCTTATGTTGAAACACCCTTGTTTATCAGGAGTAAAACCCAGTTAATCTTGATATATAATTGTTTTTACATACTTTTGAATTCAATCTGCAAGCAATTCTTTGAGAATTTTTGCATTTATGCTCATTAGAGAGTTTGGTGTGTAATTTTCTTTTCTTGAAGAATCTTTATCTAGCACCAGTATTAGGGTGATGCTGGCTTCATGAAAAGTATTGTGTCATTTTTCCCTCTTTTTCAATTTTTTGGAAGAGTTTAAACGGCATTGGTATTAATTCTTCTCTAAATGTTTGGCAGAATTCACCTGTGAAACCATCCGGTCCTGGATTTTCTTTTTTTGAATATTTTTGATGACTGATTCTATCTCTTTGCTTGTGATTGGTTTCTTGAGTTGCTATATATTTTATAGAGTCAATGTGGGTTGTTTGTGCATTTCTAAGAAGTTGTACATTTCATCTAGTTTGTTTAATTTCTCATACAATTTGTCATAATATCCTTTTATGATACTTTTTATTTCTGTGGGGTCAGTCTTAATGCCCCCCTTTCATTTCTTATTTTATTTATTTGCATCTAGTCTCTTTTTTACTCTGGTGTTCTTCCTTGGAGCTCTCTATCTTATTTTTATTTTATTTTTTTTTAAGATTTATTTATTTATTTATTTATCCCCCGCCTTGCTGCTTGTGCTTGCTGTGTCCATTTGCTGTGTGTTTTCTCCGTGTCTGCTTATCTCCCCCTTGCTTCGAGGTCCCGCTGCATCAGCCCACCACGCCGCACGAGCTGGCCTGCCCTCACAAGGAGGCCCTGGGAAGCGAACCCGGTGCCTCACACATGGTAAATGGGGGCTCTATCGATTGAGCCACACCCGTTTCCTGTTGTGAGGTCTGGCTGCATCAGTCCACCGGGCCACGCGGGCTGGCCTGCCCTCACAAGGAGGACCCGGGAACTGAACCCAGGGCCTCCTATATGGTAAACGGGAGCTCTATTGATTGAGCCACACCCGCTTCCCTCTATATTATTGATTTTCTCAAAGAACCAGCTTTTAAATTTATTTTCTCAAAAAAATTTTTTGGTCTTGTCATAATTTCATTTATTTCTGCTCTAATCTTTGTTATTTCTTGCCTTTTGCTTGCTGGGGGATTGGTTTGCTGTTCTTTTTTATAGTTTCTCCAGTTGTTCAGTTAGGTCATTGAATTTTGCTCTTTTTTCTTTTTAAAATAGGAATTTAGGGCTATAAATTTCCCTCTCCTCAATGCCTTCACTGTATCCTATAGGTTTTGATAAATTGTGTTCTCATTTTCATTCATGTCTACTAATTTATCTTACAATTTCTTCCTTGACCTACTGGTTGATTAGGAATGAATTGTTTAGCCTCCCTATATATTTGCACAATTTACTTTTTCCCTCCTATTACTGATTACCAGCTTCGTTCCATTATGATCAAAGGAGGTGCTTTGTATAATTTCAATCTTCTTAAATTTATGAGAGCTGTGCTGTTGCTGAACATGTGGTCTATCCTGGAGAAAGATCCATGAGAATTTGAGAAGAATGTATAACTTGCTGATTTGGGGTGCAAAGTTCAGTATACATCTGTCAGGTATAGCACATTTATGTTATGGTTCAAATTCTCTGTTTATTTGTTGACCTTCTGTCTGGTTGTTCTATGTATTGATGTGAATGTTGTGTTGAAGTCTCCAACTATTATTATAGAGATGCCTATTTCTCCTTTCAGTTTTTCCAGGGTTTGTTTCAAGTATTTTGGGGCATCCTGGTTTGGTGAATAGATATTTGTGACTGTTACTCCTTCCTGGTTAGATGTCTCTTTTATTAATATATATAATGGCCTTCTACTTCTCTTATCACTTTTTCTGTTTAAAGTACATTTTGTGCAACACCAGTATAGCTAACCTTGCTCTTTTTTGTTACTATTTACATGAGATATCTTCTTACAACCTTTCACTTTTAGTCTATTTTCATCATTGGGTCTAAGGTGCGACTCCTGCAGAGATCATATGGATGGCTTATGTTTTGTTTTTATCCATTCTGTCAGCCTATATCTTTGATTGGGGATTTTAATCCACAAACTTTCAGTGTTATTACTATAAAGGCATTAATTAATTCAGCCATTTTATGCTTTGGCTTTCAAATGTCATATCTTATTTTTTAACATCTTTTTACCTTTTTAATAACTTCTGATGGTATTCATTTCTACACTCTCCTCTAAGACTCTCTTTCTTCTCCTTTTTTTCTGGCTGAAGAACTCCTTTGGTGTTTCCTGCAGAGCTAGATCCTTTTTTAAAACTCTCTTGGTTTCTGATTATCTTTAATACTTTAAACTCACTATCATATTTGAAGGACAGCTTTGCCAGATAAATAATTTTTGATTGACAGTTATTCTTTTTCAATACCTTAATTATATAATACCACTGCCTTCTTGCCTTATTTTTTTCTGAAGAGAAATCCACAATAAGTCTTATTGGAGATCTCTTATATGTTATGTTTCATTTTTCCTTTGCTGCTTTCAGAATTTTCTCTTTATCTTTGGCATTCTGCATATTATGTATCTTTGTGTTGCTCTACTTGGATTTATTCTAATGGAGTATGTTGTGCTTCATGTCTTTCATGATAGTTGGGAAATTTTTAGGCATTATTTCCTGAAATATTATTTCTTCCCCTTTTCCCTTTGCATTTTCTTTTGGATCTCCCATTACACATATGTTGGTGCACTTTGTATTATCATTCAACTCCTTGAGGCAATTTTTTTCTCATTCTTTTCTCTATATACATTTCTCTTTTTACAATTTCAGCTGTTCTTTCCTCTACATTGCTGATCCTTTCTTCCATGATTTAAAATCTGCTCTTGTGTGCCTCTATTGTATTTTTTTTTGTGAAGTTATCAGGCCTGGGGGATTGAACCCAGGGCTTCGTATGTGGAAAGCCAGTGCAAAGCCACTGAGCTATACCAGCTCTCCTCTATTGTAGTTTTAATCTCACTTATTGTATCATTCATTCCCATAGCTCTGTTATTTTGTATCCTATATTTCAATTTTTTCTTTGTGTTCATCCAGTGTCTTCTTAATGTCTCATTTCTTTAGCCATGTTTTCATTCAACTCCATGATTTTACTTAGGTATTTGTATGAACCTCATTGATTAGCTGTTTTAATTCCTGTTTCTCATCTGGTGCTTTGCTTTGTTCCTTTGCCTGAGTCATATCTTCCTTTTACTTGGTATGGTTTTTAATTTTTTTCTGATATATATGCATCTGATTCTGATGTTGAGTTTACTCTGATGTTTAGTTTCTCTCTCTTGCTTAGGGATTTACTGTTAAGTAGCTGTGGTCTACCACTGTTCTTTGACTCTTGGTTCAATTTGTTCTACATATTTAGGATTGCTCCTGTTTAACTGCTCAAACCAGGGATAAGGACCCAGTGATAGTGTGCAGGCCAGTTTCCAAGTAACTTGGAGAGGGTAGCAGTAAAGGCACCTGCTTGCCTCTTTTATATATTTTTTAATAATTATTCCATTTTGATGCACTTTTATGGATTGTCAGCAGATGGCACTCTTTGACAGATCTCTTGGCTTAGACCACAGGTGCTTGGGGGGAATGCACTCAAAGCAACTCCTTGGGCAGGTGGGTGGTGCAGAAACAATGTTCTCAGGGCTAGCCAAGCCTCACAAATAAACTTTCTCAGAAGATGTTCTCCAACCTTGGCCAACAACATCCTCTCTCCATCTGTCTCCTCAGCAACCAGTCCAAGGCAGTAGGGAGGGTATTTGAGAAGGCAAATTATCTTTAGTTCCCTGATGGCTCTCTTTTTACACAATGCCATGGCCCCAACTGGACTGGAAGTGTGCTGCTTCTCCACTACAGCAGACCAAGTTCACTGGCCAAAATCTGAATTTGCTACAGGCCATATCCCTCCTCCTTCCCTTTCTTAAGAAAGAGGACTCCTGAAACCTCCTCAGTCCTTAGCCACTGCAGTCCACAACCCCTGCAGTCTACAGGCTGCTATTTGATCCACAGGTCCTTTGATTCTAAGGAATTTGGTCTCAAGATTTCAATATCACCTTTATGAGTATTTATAGTCTCTGGCCTGCCTTCCAGATTTCGGACTTGCCACTCTTCTCAATAGCCTGAGTCAATAGCTTATAATAATTATTTTAATATGTATGTATATTGATTCACATGTATATTGATGCACAAATGAACATGTGTGTGCATATATGTATGTTTTTTTTTTCTGCTAGAGAATAAAATGCAGTTAAGCATCAATTGGGAGAATTGGTGTAATCCACATCTACCTACTTGGATTCTCCAAATTGTGGTTCTTTTATTAATGATAAGATTATATTGGGACTATTAATTTACTTTATCATCCAGTGTTAAATTACCTTAATCTGGCAGGTTGTTTGAGTTAAAAAATTAACACATTCTAATTTTATAATACATTATATTGTTTTATGTTATTGAGGAGATATCTAAGGAAATATTTGAGTCAATATGTGTCTGTAAAAAACATGATTATTTCTAATAACTTTTCCATAGTCTACTCCATAAACTTGGAGTTGCTACAGTTGTCAATTTATTTACAAGTATAAAAATAAACTACATCCATAATATTGTAATATTTTTGCAGCAATGACAAAGGAGATATATATCAGTTCTAAGGGGCAACATAGGAGTGTTATAAAGGGATATGGGATTCTTCTTTTTGGAGGAATGAAAATGTTCTAAAATTGAGTTGAAGACAGCACAACTCTCTGATGAACATGAGAGCCACTGAGTGTACACTTTGAATGGACTTTACAAAGCATAGGGCTGCTTAACACAATGAATCTTGTGGTAGAAGATGGACTGTGGTTAGCTGAAAAAATATGAGAATATTTTCTCATAAACTATAAAAAGTACATAATGATAATACACCATGTTAATAACCAGGTGGCTTTCGGGAAAATTCACCAAATATAAAATAGTAATATTTTGACAAGGCTCTTTCATAGTTTGTAACAACTGTTTCACAACAATTTAAGGTTTTGGTGTTGGAGTAATGTATGATGAAATGCATGTTCACAACCTTTACTATACACTTATTGTTTATGGATGTTTATTTATGAATGATAAACTTCAATTTAAAAAGTTAACAAAGAATAAGCTACATCTAATGATCTTCAAAAATTGAATATAATATGAAATTGATGAATAATAATTGAGGTATCCACCACTCTGGGAAATGCCAAGGAATCCTGCATTAGTCATTTGAATCTGTTGTTATTTATTATGACTTTCATTCTTGGGTGTTTATCAAAGTGGAGGATATTTGACAGGACTGCAATATGGTGGCACACATGTGCTTAGTGGCACAGTTGGGAAAAGAGAGTTGATCCTGCTTTAAAGTGTATTTCCAAAAGTTGGAGAGAACAGACTTCATGATAATTTTCTACCTAAAACCAACATCTCAGAAATGTAAAATTCTATTTTGAGCAGCAGTTGGCAAAAAAATAATTTGTTATTTAAAACTGCATAAATTTATTGAGGACATGCTATATTCAAGACATTTGTTAAACAAGGATTCATATAGTAATTAAAAAATATTGCCAATAAGAGACCACATTTTTGAGAAAAAAAACTGACACCATCTATTAGTTAGTGCTGAGTTCATGGGTGTCAAATAAATTGTTGGATGAATTGTTTTTCAATTATTTTTCTGCAAATTTTGTTGCTTTCTTTGAAAAGCAATATTTCTAATAGATGTGAACAAATATTAAATAATGCAGTTAGTCATATTTTGTTAAAAATAATTTTAAAATATATTATACAACGAAAACTGGTCATCAGTTATGGTGCATAGAATATCCTAACATAATACTGTTTAAAAATGCAGCACATGTGTAATGGATGGTCCTATATCTAATAATATCTATATTTATATAAAACAATCATTAAATTCAATCCAGGCATTTTTAATATACATGATTGTTCTATCTCCCCAACATTTTAAAAACCAGATAACTTTCGAGTTTTTTATGCCTAAAAGTAGACAGAAATAGAAGTAGTGCAATTTTTGAGAAGATATAGAATCTCTAATTTCATACAACAAAGTCTATTAAAGTGAGTAAGAAATGACTTAATTTCATTAAAAAAAATTACTTTGATAAAGCAGGATAGAGCTTATTAAGACCAGGGAGGAATCTATTCCTCCTGCTAAATATCAGATTAAAATATAAAATCAGAGGTATTAAATTACATACTTAATATCACAGAGTCATCATTCGTAATGAGAAAGAAATATTGAATATCTTAAAATTGCATTCTTATTTCCACTTCTTCGTATTGCTACTGAATTTCCACAGGAGCTTTCTCAGAGCTGCCTGGATGTCCTTGTTTGTCAGGCTATAAATAATAGGGTTCAGAATGGGAGGCACTACCGAATACAACACAGACAGCCTTAGTCCAGGAGAGTGGGGGACTCCAGCACTGGCTTCAGATAGGCAATTGCTTCTGCCAGGAGAAATGTGGTCACAACTATAAGATGGGGCAGACATGTGGAGAAAGCTTTTGATGGGTCTTGCACAGATGGGATGCTTAGTACAGTATTGAAAATATAGACATATAAGATAACAATGGCAAGTAAACAAGAAAAAACATAAATTACTCCAATTGCTACACTTACATCAATAGTCATGTGTGCCTCAGAGCAAGAAATTTTTAATAATGAAGGGACATCATAGGAAAACTGAGGAACATTTCCAGAGCCACAGAAAGATAAAGAAAATGTGCCAGCTGAGTATAAACCACCAAAGATTCCTACAAGGAACCAGGAGGCAGCTGCCATCCTCACACAGACTCCCCTGTTCATAATGATTTCATAGTGCAGTGGGTGGCTGATGGCCACATAATGGTTATAGGACATGACTGTGAGGATGAACACTTCGGACCCAGCAAAGTGAATCACCAACAAGACCTGCAAGATGCAATCCAGGAAAGAAATGGTGCTTCTGTTGGAAAGAGAGTTGAGAATGGATTTGGGGATTATGACAGAAAAGAGACAAAGATCGAAGAGAGACAAGTACTTCAGAAAGAAGTACATGGGGGTGTGAAGGCACTGGTCCAGGGAGATGAGGACAACAATGAGAATATTGCCCATGAGAGTAGCTAAGTAAATCAACAAAAACAGAAAGACATGCAGGACCTGGAGCTCCCTGGTGTCAGAGAGTGCATGAGGAAAAATACAATCAGTATCATATGGTTGGTCATGTCCTTGACTCTACTGTTCCTCTTGTGGGAAAAAGGAATTTAGTAACATTAATGGGTTTTCCTGAAACTGTACTCTTTGCAGAATACACATTTATTTTTTGAAAACTCTTCCCATAACATGTTTTTCATAAAAGTCACTCTGTCAGTTTTCAGTATCTTAGGACTTTTGAGTGATAGCAAATAGTGTATGTGTGGTCACTTTTGATGAGAAAAGATGGTGATATTAACTCAGATTTTAGTCATCATATTGTCAAATAAAAACAAATATGTGGTGGGGGGAGACTATAGTTAACAGCAATACTGTAATATTCTTGCATCAATGCCAAAAGATGTACTGTGTTAACAATAAGTGGTTATGGAAACGATACATCAAATGACTATAGTTAGTGGTAATATTCTGTTGAATATTCTGTCTCATAATCTGTAACAAACGTTCCACAACAGTGTAGTGTGTTGATGGAGGGGTGTTGTATGGGAATTCCACACATGTGCATGATTGTTTTGTAAGTTCACAATATCTCTAATAAAAATATAATTTTAAAAAGGCAAATCTGTACTTGGTAAGGAAAGACTCTATCCAAAATAGCTGCAAGTATCTCAAGAATTGAGCAAAAAAGTTTTTCTTTTATAGAAAGGAAAAAAGAAGACTAGAAAGAACCTGGTGTAGAGAATTAGAATGAAATATCACACTGATAAAGTGGGAGATCAGAGAATATTTTATGCTGAAGACAGCCAATTCTTCAAGAGAGGACCTCAAGGAAGGACTAGATGCTGGCTCTGGCTGAGGATGGGCCAATATTTGGGAAACTGGGGGGATGAAAAAACCTTATCCAAAGTTTGCTTAACAACCATTTTGTTCTGATTGATCAGTGGGAACAAACTATTCAGGTAATCATTTATGAGGTAAACAATAGGAACTTGGAGGGTCTTGTCATAGAAAAACAAAGGGGGCATCTATATGTAAAAGAAAAAGAGAAAAAAGCATAAATTACAAGGAATGATTAGAAATGTAATTGTAGTAGAAAATGACAAATAAAAGAAAATGTACTAATAGAAGACAGAAAGGCCTAATTCTTTTTCACAATTAAGCAGACATAACAATTACCACACACACCAACCCACTCCTTACTGCTATTATTCCACTCACCCTATCTCCTATCTTTATGAAGTCAGTGGAGGAATTCTTAACAGAATAAATCTTCAATTACAAAAAGAAAGATATTTTAATGAATATTAATTAATTATTTGCCTTCAGGCCCTTCAATTCAAATGAAGAAGTTGGATCAGATTAATTCAAAGGATTTTCCATCTACAACATCTAATACATGTATTGTTTAAAATATTTCTTTAAGAAAGACTAATGTTTCTGAACATTTATTAAATACCTAGTGTATGCCATAGGTTCTTCTAGGTTCTCTTTATACCTGTGCATTTAATTAGCATTCAGCTTTTATAAGCATTTTATAATTATATACTATATCTTTTTAAAGTAAATTTTCAATATATAGAAAAAAGAGTCTTAAAAGGCTTAAAGACTTAATAGACTTAAGGACTCTCTCTAAGTGGTGAGGGTTATCTATAGAACTCAAACATAACTGTATCAATATTTTTAAATATCCATGAAAGTTATTTGACCTTTCAAAAATAAGTTAAAGAATAAACTATGGTTAATAGTGTAGTTATAAATATGTGAATTTATCAGTTGTAAAAATTATAACACACAAGGGCAAGATGTTAATCATAGGGTGGCATATGGGAACCTAGTATTTTATGTATGATTTTCTGTAAGCCCACAAATTCTCTAAAGAAAATAAATAAATACATAAATTTCATAAATATGCTTTACTGAGCCTGAATTTAGTGGTCAGACTGTTGAAAATTCTTTAAAATCCTCCTCTGTGTGTTTAAGTTTATACTGTGAATTTGGAATAAAAACTGTGTGAGCATGGGAGATACAGTTCTGCCTCTAAACTCCAAAACAGAATCTTTCAATACAAATTCACTCTTTTATAGGTATTATAA
>JAQZBX010078306.1:0-14142 GCA_029593785.1 Cabassous unicinctus
CACCAAAAAAAAAAAAGAAGAAGAAGAAGAAGAAGAAGAAGAAGACAGTCACTTTAAAAAATAAAAAAAGAAAAATTTTTTTTAAACTTAGTTTAATCGCTAAAATTTGCCTCAAAACCTGCAGATAGAACCTTGCACGGCAACTGATTGATGAACACAAGTAGGCTGAGACGGTCCACAAGGGACTAAGAAGAAACACTGCTCTTCCTTGGCTTTGTTTGACTGCTTGCTTGTGTGGTTGTTTGGTTTTTCTTTGTTTATTTGTGGTCTCTTGCATTTCTTTCCTCTTTCCTCACCTCCTTCTTTTTTCTTTTTTTCTTTTTTCTTTTTCTTCTTTAAATAAGGTGCTGCTAGCTTGTCCCTTCTTTGCTGTGCTTCTTCTTCCATGATTTTCCATTCTCTGTCTATATTGATTTTGTCTCCAAATGCTATCTTTTTCCTTCCTTCGTCTTTCTGCCTTTGGCTTTCTGTTGTGGTTCTTACATACCACCTTTTTCCATTAGCCCACAACTTAAGGGTGTCAATTTCTATTCTATCTAATCTGTTTTCTTCTTTTTTATTATTAACTTTTTCCTTTCAGCCCTTTCTTTACTCTTTCTCTCTCTCCTCATCATTCTAGCCTCTTAAATCATTATATATTTTTGCCTGTTTGGTTTTGCAGTAGACTGCAGGTGCTCCACTTTTTTTCCTATTACTCTACATTGCTTACATGAGTTAAATATTCATTTCATTCATTTCACTAAATATTATATGGTCCCTCTTCTAACTTTTATCAAGATTAACATTATCCTTCTTCCTGTCTCACATCTTTCGGTTCTTCTTGCCTTCAAGGGAACATAGAAAGAAGCAAAGAAATAAGATAAGAAGAAGAGAGTCAGAAAACTTAAAACACACACAGAACCACCAGCTAAATAAAACTTTAGAGCAGAGAGAGAAGAAAATCAACTGAATAACCCATCAAAATAAAATGATGACTAGAGGGCAACAAAAAATTACAAAGCACACTAAGAAACAGGAAGACATGAACCAGTCAGATGAACAAACTAAAAACCAGGAAGAGATGCAGACCATCAAACATCTAATCAAAGCTTTCCAAACAAATATCATGGGCCAACTTAATGAAGTGAAGGAAGAGATTAAGGATACTAAGAAGACACTGGGAGAACATACTGAAGAAATTGTAAACATAGATAAAAAGATAATGGATATGATGGTGATCATTGGTACAATCCATGAAATAAAAAAGAAGCTGGATTCACATAACAGCAGATTTGAACAGGCAGAAGAAAGAATTAGTGATGTGGAAGACAATACATCTGAAATCAAACACATAGTAGAACGGATAGATAAAAGGATAGAAAAAATCCAGCAGGGACTCAGGGATTTAACCAACAACACAAAACACACAAACATATGCATTATAGGCATCCCAGAAGGAGAAGAGAAGGGAAAGTGAACAGAAGGAGTGTTGAAGAAAATAATGGCTGAAAACTTCCTAACCCTATTGAAAGAGATGGATGTACATGCCCAGGAAGCACAGTGCAACCCAAACAGTATAAATCCCAACAGGCCAACTCCAAGACATATACTTGTCAAAATGTTCAATGCTCAAGAAAAAGAGAAAATACGCAAGGCAGCAAGAGAAAAGAAGACCATCACATACAAGGAAAGCACAATAAGATTTAATGCTGATTTCTCATCTGAAACCATGGAGGCAAGAAGACCATGGTATGACATAGGCAAAGTACTAAAAGAAAAAACTTCCAGCCACAAATTCTCTATCCAGCAAAACAGGCATTCAAAAATGATGGGGAGTTCAAAATATTCACAGATAAACAGAAATTAAGAGAGTATGCCAGAATGGAAAAAGACCTTGAATAAAAGCAGAAAAAGGTAAAGACAAATGAGCTCATGTGGCTAAGAGGCTTCAAAGAGAGTTGGGAGGTCATTCCAGAGGCAAAGCTTATACACACCTCAGTAGGATCTCATAGAACACCAAAGTGAATATCACCCTACACAGAGGGGCTCCTGAGTGCTCTGGAGACACCTAGGTCCTATATGGATTGGGGGGACAGCTCGAGAGATTTATGCCTTATCAGTGGGATCTACTTTGGAAGAAGTGCTCCTGAGAGTGAAGAGTTGGACTCAATTAAGTCCTCCCTGCACATGGTCCACCAGTCTCTTCTATTCAAACCTATATGAGATGCTGGAGTTTTTAGGTGTACTTCCAGAGACTGGAGCCTTTGTCCTGCCCATGTACCAGCTCTTCCTGGAATCTTGGTGGAACTGCAACTCCTACTCTACAGCTCAATGGACTGACCCAATTCACGTGGTGAGGAGGCGATGATGGACAACAGCCATCCCAAGGAATGGAGAGAGCCTGCAGGTGCAGGCAGGATAATCCTAACCATTGTATCCATGGAATATGGGCCCCCTCTCACTTGGAGGTGGAGTGGACATCACCATCCCAAACTCCTCAGGATTGGGGGAAGAGCTATGGACTAGAGTGGACTTACTGGTATTCTGTTGTAAACATATTGTGATTCAAGTAATGGAAGAAATTACAACAGTGAGGTGGAGCCAGTGGCCACTAGACACTTTTGGGGCAGGGAAGGGAAAAGCAGTTGTAATACATTGGCTTTTTCAGGACTTGGGAATTATCTGGAGTGACATTACAATGACAGATATAGGCCATTTGTACCAGCATATACCATGCAGAACTGTATGGGAGGGTGTGTGGTCTACAATGCGAACTATGGTCCATGCTTAGTGGCAAAGCCCCAGGATGTATATATCCATTGCAGGTGATGTGCCACACTAATGAAAGATATTTAAGTGGGATGGTATGGGAGGTGTAGGAGGTGGGGAACATGGGAATCCCTGTAACATTTATGTAATCTAAACATCTTTTAAAATATATACATATGCAAAAAAGAGAGTACGCCAATAAGAAACCTGAACTTCAAGAAATACTAAAAGAAGTTCAACAAGATGAAAGGAAAAAACAAGGGAGAGAGAGTTGGAGGAGAGTGTAAAAACAACTAAAAAGACATAAAGTGAAATAAAAACAATATATGACATACATTAATCCAGAGAAAATATGGCTGAAGTAAGAAATTCTTTGTGAGTAATAACACTGAATGTTAATGGATTAAATTCACCACTCAAGAGACACAGATTGGCAGAATGGATAAGGAAATATGATCCATCTATATGCTGCCTACAAGAAACCCACCTTTGACATAGGATTTCAAGGAGGCTGAAAGTGAATGGCTGGAAAACAAGTTTACAAGCAATGAATAGCCAAGAAAGGGCAGGTGTAGCTATCCTAATATGAGACAAAATATATTTTAAATGAAAACTATTGTAAGAGACAAAGATGGACACTATATATTAGTAAAAGGGGTAATCTCTCAAGAAGAAAGAACAATCATAAACATTTATGCACCTAATTGGGGTGCCTCAAAATACATGAGGCAAATGCTGGAAAAACAAAGTGGAGAAATAAATGCTTCTACAATTATAGTGGGGGACTTTAATACACCATTATCACCATTAGACAGAGCATCTAGACAGAGAATCAATAATTAAACAAAGATTCTGAACAATACATTAGAGAACCTGGACCTAATAGGTATATAGAGAACATTACAACCAAATACAGCAGAATTTACATTCTTCTCAAGTGCACATGGATCATATTCCAAGATAGACCACATGATAGGCCACAGAACAACTCTCAATGAATTCAGAAAGATTGAGATTATACAAAGTAATTTCTCTGACCACAATGGAATGAAATTGGAAATTACTTAGGGCCAAAGAAACAGATTAGGCACAAAGATATGGAAGTTAAACAACACACTCTTAGACAAACAGTGGATTAGGAGGAAATCTCAAAAGAAATCAGGAACTACCTTGAAACTAATGAAAATGACAATGCAGCATATCAAATCCTATGGGATGCAGCCAAAGCTGCATTCAGAAGGAAGTTCATAGCCATAAATACATATATTAAAAAAGAAGAAAGAACTAAAATTGAAAATATAACTGCACACTTGGAGGTATTGGATAAAGAACAACAAACTAAAGCTAAAGGAAGTAGAAAGTAGGAAATAACAATGATTAGAGCAGAACTAAATGAAATAGAGAATAAAAAAGCACTAGAAAAAATAAACAAAACCAAAAGCTTGTTCTTAGAGAAGATCAATAAACCCTTAGCCAGAGTAACAAAGAAAAAGAGAAAACACATGCAAATACACAAAATAAGGGATGAGCATGGGGATATCACTACTGATCCCACAGAAATAAAAACTCTTATAAGAGGATACTTTGAAAAAGTATATGCCAACAATAATGATAATTTAGAGGAAATGGACAAATTTCTAGAAACTCACAAACAGCCTTCTTTGATGAAAGAAGAAATTGATGAGCTCAACAGTCCAATTACAATTACAGAGATAGACTCAGTCATCAAAAACTTCCCAACTAAGTCGAGCCCAGGACCAGATGGCTTCACAGCTGAATTCTACCAAACATTCTGGAAAGAGCTAACACCAATTCTGCTTAAGCTCTTCCAAAAAATACAAGCAGAAGGAATATTGCCTAACTCATTCTATGATGCCAACATTACCCTAATACCAAAACCAAACAAAGATACCACAAGAAAGGAATATTACAGACCAATTTCTCTAATGAACCTAGATGCTAAAATCCTCAACAAAATACTTGCTAATCACATTCAACAATGTATCAAAAGGATTACACACTATGACCAAGTGGGTTTCATCCTGGATATGCAAGGATGTTTCAATATAAGAAAATCAATCAATGTAATACACCACATAACAGATTGAAAGAAAAAAATCACATGATCATCTCCATAGATGCAGAAAAAGCATTCAACAAACTACAGCACTGTTTCCTGATAAAAACACTGCAAAAGATAGGAATAGAAGGAGACTTTTTGAATATGATAAAGGGAATATATGAAAAACCCAAAGCTAACATCATCTTCAATGGTGAAATCCTAAAAGCCTTCCCTCTGAGATTGGGAACAAGACAAGGATGTCCACTATCACCACTCCTATTTAACATTGTCTTAGAAGTACTTGCTTCAGCACTTAGGCAAGAAAAAGATATAAAAGGCATCCAAATTCAAGAGAAGAAGTAAAAATTTCATTATTTGCAGATGACATGATCCCACACGTAGAAAGCCCTGAAAAATCTACAACAAAGCTTCTGGAACTTATAAAGGAGTTCAGTAATGTTGCAGGCTAAAAGATCAATGCTCAAAAATCAGTAGCATTTCTGTACACCAATAACGAGCAATCTGAGGAGGAAATCAAGAAAAAAAATACCATGTACAATAGTAACTAAAAGAATCAAATACCTAGGAATAAATTTAACTAAAGATGTGAAGGACTTATGTACAAAAAACTACACAACACTTTTAAAGGAAATCAAAGAACACTTAAATAAATGGAAGAATATTCCCTGTTCATGGATAGGAAGAGTAAACATCATCAAGATGTCTATCCTACCCAAACTAATCTACAGATTTAATACAATGTCAATAAAAATCAACACCGTATTTTTTTACGGAACTGGAAAAACTAACTACAAAATATATTTGGAAAGGTAAGAGGCCACAAATTGCCAAAAACATACTGAAAAAGAAAATTGATGTTGGAGGTATCCCATTACCTGACTTTAAAACATACTACAAAGGTACAGTGCTCAAAACTGCATGGAAGGGTTCGTGCTGGGGGCCCAAGAGGCAAGAACCTTAGGAAGACCACTCTGGAGGGAGCTGGATGATGCAGATTACTCGGGAAGGTTTTGTGAGTTTTTTCACTGCCTGTGGTGGTAAACACAGATGGCTGAGCCCCACCCTCAGGGAAAAAGGCTGGTTTGAGCCACAACTCCTACTGGGTTTAGATCGCAGAAGGGTTACAATGGGGGCTGCAGAGGATCATTTGTGGGGGGTGTCTGGGATAGGGGATTCATGGAAAGAAGTTCATATGAATATACATGAAAAATATATAAAATTGTCCAAATGACAAGGGGAAGGGGAGGAAGGAACAGAAAAGATCAAATGGGGTATTTAGTGGTCAGGGGAAATGTTTTTCATTACCTTACACTGATGGACACAGGACATAGTAAATATCATCAAAAATTATTAAACTGTACCATCTAAATTGTAAACTATACTGTAAGCCATTGACAATGTTTAGTAGCTATGTTTCACTATCTGTATAACAGTTATAATAATGCTAACATCCACATAAAAAAGGTTGTAATATGGGGTGAGGGAAGGGGGAAGAGGTTGGGTATATGAGAATCTCTAGTATTGTGTGTGTGACTTTGCTGTAACTTAAAACTTCTTTGAAAATTAAATGAAAATTTGGGAGACACCGGGGAGTGAGAGGGGGAAGGTGCCACGGTACAGACTGGACACCCAAAAATGCAGTGATAAAAGGAAAAATGTTTGAAAAATTTTTTTTTCAATTTTTTCCCCATTTTTTTATCATCCCAATCCTTTAATTTAATTTTATTTATCGTGTTTTTCCTTTTAAGTTTCCATGTATTTTATGTCTTGCACTTAAACTTATTATTATTTCATTTTCCTATTATTTGAATTTGGCTGTTATATGTGCTTCGTCTTCAAGGAAGGTTTAGATCACAGAAGGGTTACAATGGGGCAGGAGAGGATCATTGGTGGGGGGTGTCTGGGAAGGGGGTTTCATGGGAGGAAGTTCACCTGAATATACATGAAAAATATATAAAATTGTTCAAATGATCAAGGGGTTGGGCATGGTAACAGTGGGTGGAGAATCACTCAATAAATGAGAGAATACTAAATTCCTAGCCTGGAGAGCTCTGCCACATTCTCGAAGTGTGCAGCAACAGTCCCCCAAGTACAGGGGCAGTGTCTGGCAAAGGAGAATGGTCCACTAATGGGTTCTTGTTATTGATGACTAGCCTTACAAGTTTTTGCTCTTGTAATTAAAACTTAGCCTACTGTTATGGGGTGCCTAAGGGATGCCACCTGAAAGCATCCTTGTCGCTCAAATGTGGCCTCTCTCTAAGTCAAACTCAGCATATGAATGCAATACCTTGCCCCCAGCATGGGACATGAGGCCCAGGGATGAGCCTCCCTGGCAACGAGGGATTAATACCAAGTGCCAGCTGGCAATATGATTGGAAAAGACCTTGAATAAAAGGTGGAAAAGGTAAAGACAAATGTGTTCATATGGCTAAGAGACTTCAAAGAGAGTCGGGAGGTCATCTCAGAGGTAACACTTACACAAACTTCAGTAGGATCTCACAGAGCACCAAAGTGGATATCACCCCACACAGAGGGGCTCCTGAGGGCTCTGGAGACACCCAGGTCCTATATAATGGCAGATAGCTCCAGAGATTGATGCCATATCAGTGGGCTCTACTTTGGAATCAGTGCTCCTGAGAGTGACAGAGTTGGACTCGAATAAGTCCTCCCTGCACATGGTTCGTCAGTCCCTTCTACTCAAACTTATTTGTGGTGCTGCAGTTTGTAGGTGTACTTCCAGAGACTGGAGCCTTTGTTCTGCCCATGTGCCAGGTGTGTCTGGATCTTGGTGGAGCTGCAACTCCTACTCTACAGCTCAATGGACTCACCCAAGTCACCTGGCAAGGAGGTGATGATGGACAATGGCCATGCCAGGGAATGAAGAGAGTCTGCAGCTGCAGGCAGGATAATCATATCCATCTTATCCATGGGATATAAGCCCTCTCTCACTTGGAGGTGGAGTGGTCATCACCATCCCAGACTCCTCAGGATTGGTGGAAGAGCTATGGGCTAGAGTGGACTTACTGGTATTCTGTTGTAGACATATTGTGATTCAAGCAATGGAAGAAAATACAACATTGAGGTGGAGCCAGTGGCCACTGGATGCTTTTGGGGCAGGGAGAAGGAAAAGCAGTTGCAATACAGGGGTTTTTTGGGGACTTGGGAATTATCCTGAGTGACACTGCAATGACAGATATAGTCCATTTTACATCAGCATATACCATGCAGAACTGTGTGGGAAAGAGTGTCGTCTACAATGTGAACTATGGTCCATGCTTAGTGGCAAAGCCCCAGGATGTGTATATCCATTGCAGGTTATGTGCCACACTAATGAAGAATGTTTATGTGGGAGGTTGTGGGAGGTGTGGGAGGTGGGGAACATGGGAATTCCTGTAATTTTTGTGTAACACTTATGTAATCTAACCATCTTTTAAAATATAAAAAAAATTAATTAAAAAAAAAAGTACCATAAGAGGTACTTTCTCACCAAACTCTGTTTCCACTTGTTGATGAAAGATGGTGGGTGATGTCTTTGAGGGTTCAGCCTTCCTTCTTTCTCTTACAGCTCTGTGGTTCCAGCTTCCTCTGATCTCAGCTGTAGGCTGGCATAAGGCCTATCTCCCCAGGGCTCATCTCTTTTTGGGCTTTGATACACTCTTCTCTTCACAAGTTCAGCTGTAGACTATCAGGCTCATCTCTTCATAGGTTCAGCTGTAGAGTATCAGGCTCATCTCTCTTCCCTAGGCCTCTACCATGTCTAATGATCTGTCTCTCTTCCTCTGTGTTCTTCTTCTCTGTGTATTTGCTTCCTTGTCTTTGAGCATCCATTTCTATAAACCACAAAAGCAGGGGGGCAGGGACTCAAACTGAGTTACCCTTATGACATGGTCATTGAAAGCCCTAATTTTGATTTAATAAAGTAAAAGTGAAACCTCTGAAGTTAATACAATCTAATACACTCAAAGGAGCAGACCAGTATGGAAACACAATCCAATATCTATTTTTGGAGTTCATAAACAATACCAAACTGTCATACATATTGAAATAACTCTGTCATATATCAAAGAAAAGATATGGTACAATAAGCAAAAATAGAGAATAAACTTGCCATATACAGGAATATTTCTGAGATATCACAGTCTCAGATCCAGGGCACACTTACAGTGAGTATCACAATAAATTGAGTCACATGATTTTTTTGTTTCCTAGACATATAAAGGTTATGTTTACATTCTACTACATTAAGTGCATCATAACATTATATCTTAAAGGTCAATGTGCATACCTTAATTAAAAATATTTTATTGCTGATAGTGTGATTCAAGATGATGTCAGAGTAGCTCAGATAAGACATGGCTTTTTTGAAAAATAGGGAAGAAGGCACAGAAGTATTTTGAGAGAGCCATTTGGAGATCTTCAGACCAGAAGTGTGCTGCATGCATCACCTGGGAGGGTACTGAGGACAAAGAGATGGAGAGTTAAAAGGGAACACCATGAGTTGATATCTCCATGGCTGGGGCTTCCATTCATCTACTCTTCATCCCAAGGCAAACAGCCTTGGTAAAATCTCAGACTGAGTAGCCAAGAGAGAGGGAAAAGGACACGTTCATCCTTGGGAAGAGGGAGGGTGTGGCAGAGGGCTGATTGTGGTTTCTCTTCAGTGAGTGTAGCTGCCATAAATTGTTGGTTCAGAGAGCTAGTGGAAATTGAAGGATTCCTCTCCATGGAAGAGTTTTATAAGGAGCACCATCTACTGGCCACCTGGGCAAGTGAAGAAGACAGGCTTGGTAGACATGGTCAAGCCCCACTAGTGGCTCCTGGTCCCTGTTTTGATTACTCATACAGGGCTGTATTAAAGTTTTAGAAAATCTTGAACTAAAAGTCAAAGAAGAGCTGTGAAATATAACCGGTAGGCAATAGAGAGAAATTGATCAACAAAGCCAAATCAACAACACAAGCAGATGCCTAGGTATCAACAAAGGAGAACCCTTATAAAGAAATAGGAAGATATGGTCGAGCCAAAGGAACAAAGCAAGAATACAGAGATACAGGATTTAAGAAAACTAATAAATGATGTTCACACAAACCTCCTTAATTTAAGTAGACGAAGGAAAATATGACTAAAAAGATAAAAGATATTAAGATAACACTGTGAAACTATAAAGAACAATTTGAAAGCCTGCAAAAAAGTAACAAAGCATATGGGAATGAAAGACACAATGGAGGAGAGTAAAAATACATTAAAGGTATATAATAGCAGAATTGATATGTTAGAATAATGAGTAAGTGAATTTGAAGACAGAATATTTGAACTTGAAATGATAGGAGAAAAGACAGAAAAGAATGCAAAGAAGTTGAACATGGTGTCAGGGTTCAGTAACACAAAATGCAGAAAAATATGTGTTATAAATTTCCCAGATCTAGAAGAGAAAGGAAAAGGGATGGAAAAAATATATGAGGAAAAACTGAAAATTTTCTAACCCTTATGGGAGACATGAATATCAATGTCCAAGAAGGACAATGTACCCCAAACGTAATAAATCCAAATATACTCGCTCAGAGATATCTACTATTCAGAGTGTCAAAGGCCAAGATAGAGGATTTTGAGAGCAGAAGAAGAAGAAAAAAAAAGATAGTATACTTACAAGGAAACCACAATAAGGTTAAGTTATAATCTCTTATCAGAAACCATGGTGACAATAAGGTAGTGGTATGATATATTTAAGGTACTGAAAGAGAAACTGCCAGGCAAGAAATCTTTATCTTGAAAAACTATGCTTCAGAAATGAAGACAAGTTTAATGTCTTTACAGACAAATAAAAACTGGGAGATTAAATTACCAAAAGATCAGATCTACAAGAGGTTTTAAGGGGTGTGTTAGATCCTGAAAGAAAAGAAAAGGGCAAGAGCCCTGGAGAAGATTGTAGAAATGAAGACCATAAATAAGAGAAACTGAAAGGATTAAAAATACAGACAATAGTAAGATATGACAACAAAAAGTCAAGAGATAAAATGGATAAAGTAAATAATGCATTTACAGTAGTAACACTGAAAGTTAATGGATTGAACTCCCCACTAAAACATAGACTGATAGAATGGATTTTTTTTTTAAAGCCATCTATTTGTTATCTATAAGATATGCACCTTAGATGCAAGGACACAATCAGGCTGAAAGTGAAAGGTTGTAAAAAGATTTACCATGCAAATAGCAGTTAAAAAATGGGTGTAGTGGTACCAGTATTGGATAAAATAGATTTTAAATGCAAAACTCCTATGAGATGAAGGTTCCTATATATTAATAAAAGGACCATTCACCAAGAGAAAATAACAATTATAAATATCTGTGCACCTAAATAGGTGCCCAAAAATACATGAGGTACACATTGGCAAAACTGATGGGAGAAATAGATGACTCTACAATAATAGCTGGAGACTTCAACAGTCCATTCTCAGCATTAAATACAACATCTGGACAGAGCATAAATAAGAAAACTGACAGCTTGAATGATATAATAGATGTTTATAGAGCATTACATCGCCAAACAGTAGTATACACATTCTTCTCAAATGCTCATGGATCTTTCTCCAGGATAGACCATGTGCTGGGAGATAGGTCATATCTCAATAAATTTAAAAACCTTGAAATTATACTAAACCCTTTCTCTGATCATAATGGAATGAACTTGGAATTTAATAATTTGTGGAAAAAGAGAATTTTCACAAATATATGCAGATTAAACAAAACACTTATTAATCAGTGAGTCAAAGAAGAAATTGCAAGAGAAATCAGTCAATACCTCAAAACAAATGAAAATGAGAACACAACATAAAACTTATGCGATAAAGCTAAGGCAGTGCTGAGAAGGAAATTTATAGCCCTTGATGCTTACATTAAAAAAGAAGAAAGAGCTACAATCAAAGACCTAACTGAACATATGCAGAAACAAGTAAAAAGAACAGCAAAATAGTTAAAAAGTAAGCAGAATGAAAGAAATAATAAAGATTATAGCAGAAATAAATGAAATGGAGATTAAATAAAATGAGAGAAACTAAACAACACTAAAAGTTTGTTCATTGCAAAGATCAGCAAAATTGATAAACCCTTAGATTAACAAATAAAAATAATATTCATATAATTAAATCAGAAATGAGTAGAGTGACATTACTACTAATCCCACAGAAATAAAATTGATCAGAAGAGGATACTATGAACAAATGTGTACCAACAAACTAGACAACATTTATGAAATGTATACATTTCTGAGAACACAAACAAACCACACTGGCATTTAACAAACCAATCAAAAGTAGAGATAGAAACAGTTATCAAATAACTCCACAAAATGAAAAGTCCAGGACCAAACAGCTTCACAGGTTAATTCTTCCAATCATTTAAAGAAAATCTAATACCAGTCTTGCTCAACTATTTTAAATAATTAAACAGGAAGGAATGCTACCAAGCTCATTCTAAGATGCTACCATCACCCTAATACCAAAGGCAAATAAAGATATACTGAAAAAAGAAAATCACAGGCCAATTTCTTTAATGAATATATATGAAAAAGTCTTCAACAAAATACTTGGTAACCGAATCCCAAAACACACTAAAAAATTATACATCACAATCAAGTGAACATTATATGAGGTATACAAGGGGAATTCAACATTAGAAAATTAATCAGTGTAATACACCACATTAATAAATTGAAGAAAAATAATCACATAATCATTCAACAGATTTAGAACAAATTCATTTGACAAAATAAAACATCCCTTCTTGATAAAAACACTCTGGAAGACAGAAACAGAAGGGAACTTTCTCAGTATAACAAAGTGCATATATGAAAAACCCACAGCTAACATTGACAGCTGTCCCACTGAGATTGGAAACAAGACACAGATGCCCACTCATACCATATTATTCAGTATGGTACTAGAAGTTCTAGCTAGAGCAATTAGACTTGATAAAGGAATAAAAGTCACCTAAATAGAAAAGGAAGAAGTAAAACATTCACTATTCACTGATGATGTGATCCTATAATTAGAATATTAAAAAAAAATGCATGACAAAACTATTAGAACTTAAAGATCACTTCAGCAAATTATGGGACATAAAATTAATACACAATAATGAATAGGATTTCTATTCACTATTAATGATCAATCTGAGGAGAAAGAAAAAATTCCATTAACAATAGTGACTAAAAGAAACAAATATTTAGGAATAAATTTAACCAAGGTCATAAAGGACCTGCATTCATAAAACTATAAAACATTGCTAAAAGAGACCAAAGATGATCTAAATAAATGGAAGGATATTCTGTGTTCATGGGTTTGAATGCTAAATAACATTACAACGTCAATTCTACCCAAACTAATCTATATATTTAACATAATCCAAATAAAAATTCCAATATATTTCTTTGTAGAAATGGAAAAGCCAATTACCAAATTTATCTGAAAGGATAAGTGTCCCTGAATAGCCAAAAATATCTTTAAAAAGAAGAAAGAATTTGCAGGACACTCACTACCATACTTTAAAGCATATTATCTAGTTACAGTGGTAAAAACAGTATGGTACTGGCATATAGATATATCTATTGTCCAATGGAATCAAATAAAGAGTTTGGAAATAGACCCTCACATCTTTGGTCAAGTGATTTTTGACAAAGCTGTCAAACCCACTCAGCTGGGCCAGAACAGCCTAGTCAAGAAGTGGTCTTTAGAGAACTGGATATCCATATCTAAAAGAAAGAGGACAGCTATCTCACACATTATATAAAAAAAAATTCAAAATGGATCAAGGACCTAAATATAAAAATTAGAACCAGAAAATTCCTAGAAAAGAAATGTAGGGAAACATCTTCATAGATAATAGATAAATGGGACTGACTCAAATTCAGCACTTTTGTATTTTAAATGATTTTGTTAAGAAGGAGAAAAGACAGCCAACTCAATTGGAAAATATCTTTGGAAACCACATATTTGATAAGGGACTGATCTCCATGTTATATAAAGAAAATATACAACTTAACAAAAAAACACCAAGCAACATAATTAAAAATGGACAAAATGATTTAAAATACACTTTTTCTGAAGGGGAAATACAAATGGCCAAAAGACACATGAAATGATGTTCAACTAGCTATTAGGGAAAATAAGACCAAAACTACAATGAGATATCATGTCAAACAATACATAATGGCCATTATTTAAAAACAGCAGGAAACTACAAGCACTGTAAAGGATGTGGAGAAATAAGAACATTCCTTCACTGTTAGTGGGAGTGTAAAATGGTGCATCCTCTGTGG
>JAQZBX010078307.1:0-14141 GCA_029593785.1 Cabassous unicinctus
TAAAGAAAAAAAAAAAATCCAAATGCCACCTCTGAATGTTCCTTTCCTTAAACTGCAGACTAACCAAACTTCCTGCCACACGTAGGAGCCTGGAGTCATGAAAGCAAAAGGGAGCACTCCCTCTATTGTGCCTGCTTTTAATCCTCTGAGAAGTTTTCTTCTGGGCCACACAGACAAACTGCTTAGGATTTGTTTACGGTAACTGCAGAGGGGTTTGCCAAGGTGGAGGGGAACCGCTCAGACCACAAGGTGAGGCGGAAGGGGAAACAGAGGCACAGCTAGAGAGGGGTTGAGAAAGCCCTTGGTGTTTCCTTCCCCAGCTCTGGCTCGAGAGCACCAGCATAATTCTTATCACCATTTGGTGCCCGCCAGGAACTGATCCCCAGGTGTCTCGAAGGGGCAGACCAGGGAAGCTGGCAGGGCAGCTTGCTCTATGGGTCAGGAAGTCAGTCAGTCGATGAAGAGGTAAGTGCCGCCTTCATCATATGACACAGGACACAGCAGGCTGCCTCAGAGGCCCCATGCACGTAACGAAGGCTAACTAAGCCAACAGAGAAAAAGTCTTGGGAAAATAAAAACCTTCACACTCGGGCATCCTCTTTACTACAGACAAGTTCAGCAATAACCTGCCAACAACCTGAGCGGACCTCAGAAACAAGCCGAACAGGGTGAACTGGTCAGAGAAGGCAAAACTGTGCACATCTTCCCAGCCTTCAGCCCCTAAAAGAAAATGTCTGGTCTGGGCTCCAGATGTTTTTGGGGGTGGGGGTGTGTTATTTATAAGTCTTTATCCACTTTGTGGAAGTATCTGAAGTTCTGTTCATTTCATTGTCAAGTTAATCGTTGTCTTCATTTCTAAGGAATGTTGGGAGCTCGAGTGACAAACCCACTCATGATAAAAATAACAACATCATCCACATTTATAGAGCACTTGCTCCATGCTGGTTCAAAGTTCTTTCGGTGGATTAATTCATGTGATCCAAACAGAAGTTCGATTTGCATCATCTGCAATTATAAACGATCTCCCCTCCTTCTCCCCTATAGATTCTCCTAAACCCAGAAACGTGGTTAAGAAAAAGAGCCAGTCACATATTGGGCTGGTCTCGGCGCTAGATTGCAAAAATAGCCACAATCATTCCCTCCGCTCTGGCCACCTCGCAGTCTCTGCCATCAAGAGGTGGTATCTTTCTCCCCTCCTCTCGAACCTGGCCTTGGTCATATAATTTGATCGGGTCAAGGCAATGCAGCAGAAGGAAAGCTGGATGAGTTGTGAGCCTGGGTCTCAAGAGGCCTTGCGCACTTCCGCTCACATGCTCGAAAGCCCCTGGCCACCAGGGGAACAAGCCTGGGCTAGCCGGCTGGAGGAGGGGAGGACGCCGCCAGGAGAAGCAGCCCAGGTGCAGCCAACCATGACCAGCCAGGGCCAGCCCACCCGCCAGCTGACTGGGGACACACGGGAGAGCCCAGCCGGCCTATCCGGGCCCAGGTGGGAAAAACCACCCAGCCCTCCCCCACACCCCTCCAGCCTGGAGAACAGGGAGCTGAAGACATGTTTGTTGCTTGTAGCTACTAAGTTTGGGGGTCGTCGGTCCCCCAGCGGAGGCGTAACGCTCAGCGCACGGGCGATGCTCTTTCTCTCGTGATTGGCCACAAACTCCCTCTCTCTTTCCCTTTTCTCTCTTCTGTGTGTGGGCACCCGCACATCCTGAAGAACACACACACTTAGGGAGAGATCCCTCTAGAACACACATCAGAGCAGTAACTTGCATTCGTTCATTTGTAGGTTTTATGGAAAACAGCTGTTTTCCTTCATGTCCACTCACAATTTTCACTGCTGTTCTGAAAACGGTTTGCTTAATGGGAACTGTACCAGCCAGCATTGTAACAACACTCCCCGTGGCCCCTTTGTTCCTATCAGGGGCTATAGAGAACTGTTTGAAAAGGCCAAAGTCAAAGCCAACAACTTAATGCTACAGCCCCAGAAAAGCAACCACCAGAGGCTCTGCCCCAGAAACCCCTTCCACTGCAAACAAATGAGAGTCCATGGCTTAGAAACTGGGTAAGGATTCATTTTGAGTCCAAATCAATAAAAGCCCCACATTCTAAACCATGCCATCAACTGCCTCAGCTCCCCCCCACCCCCACCCACCCACACACAAAGAAAGAGCCCTCCATGCCAGTATTCTGAAGCATTCCTGGAAATTAAAGTTTTACTTCACTGACATGCTTCCAACAGCAAGTTTTCATTTTTGGTCCAAATGGCCTTCTCAGGGCACTAGCAATTTTTCTAAAATTTCCCCTTTCTCTGGAGCAAGGTTCAGACAGTAGAAAGGTATTATTATTACTACTGTCATTCTCAAGTTTCTGTCGAGCAACACTGTGTCAATGATCCAGGAATGATTTTCCAGCACAGTCTGCAAAAAAAAATTAGAACACATGTGAATAAAATTCTCCTTTTTTGGTGAAGCACTTAAAAGGTTATTTGAAAGTCATCTAGTAAACAATAAGTATTTCCCAAATGAGTTACTACATGTGTCAAAACACACACCCAACAAGCAGGAATACTTCAAAAGAGACATCAGGGTCCAAGGAGGACTCGGAGGCCCCTCCTCCCCATGAGCTCAGCTACCACACTGGGCAGGGTGCCTGTGTCTTCCGCTCGGCCAAAGACAGCTTTGGACTAAGAAATATAGAAGGATGATGGAGGCAACCATTGGAGTAAACGATTCTCCACTCAAGGATTGGCAGTGAATACTTAAACTAAGGAGAGCGAATTTGACGAGGAACTGGATAGCTACAGAATGTCAAAATATCTTCGCACAAATCATACTTACTCGTTACAAAAGGGAAGAGAGCGACCGCACAGACACAACCTTAACGAGGAGATGACGATATCACCAATAAGGGGCAAATGGACACCTGGGCCTCCTGACCCAGCACCCGGAGAAGGACAAATCACTGCATCACTTTTATAATAGTCCAGCCACAAATATAAAAACCAGAATCCAAACACGAGAAAACATCAGAGAAACCCAAATTAAGGGACAATCTATAAAATTACTGATTGGCATTCTTCAAAAAATGCCAACATGATAGAAGTCAAAGAAGAACTTATGAACCGCTAAGGATTAAAGGAAACCAAAGAGACAGGGCAACTAAATGCCATGTGTGACCAGGACTGGGCTGTGAACCATAAGAAAATTGCTCTCAAGGGCATTCCTGGGACAAAATTGGAGTATAGGCTAGGGGTTGGATAAAAGTATTGAATCAATGTTACATTTCCTGAATTTGATAGCTGTATATCATTTGTAAGGGGATATTCTTGTTCTTAGGAAATACAAGGGACAATGGGGCTTGATGTCTATAACTTACCCTCGAGTGGTTAGGGAAAAATGTACATATATAGATACGTAAATATATGTGTGTGTGTATATATAGAGAGAGGAGAAGATATAAAGCAAATGTGGCAAAATATTAACATCAGTGCATCCAGGTAAAGGTATATCGGAGTTCTTTGTACTATTCTTGCAACTGTCCCATAATTTTCAAATTCAAAATATAAAGTAAAACAGACAAACAACAACAAGAAGACATGCGGAGTTTTGTCCCTTGCAGGTGCAGGTAAGGCTCGGGAGCAGGGAGCCATTTCCCCTCCCAGTCGCCTTGCACAGCCCCTCCCAGAGAGTTCTCCAGAAAGGACCCCCTCTTGGCCTCTTCTGAAATGGAGCTTTCGTGACCACAGGCTGCTGGCACTCCAGGACACCAAAAGCCTTGAGAGTCAGAAAGCTGAAACCACTCTGGGGCGCAATTCAACTCCTCTTGACCATTTTCTTCCCGCGAGGTTTCCATGGTGGTGGTTGGGGGTCGTAGTTCCTTGGCTGGCACTTTCAGGAGGGAAAGAAATGTTTTCACAGAGGTGTGAGGGCGCTGGGGTCTGACAGAGAGACAGGCGGGAAGCCCCAAGTTCCCAGGTGACGGCTGGGACGTTTGGTTGTGGAAAGATCTGCTGAGCCTGGCTCACCTAGAGGACTTCGGCCCATTAGTGGCTCTGCCTCCGGCCAGGTAGGAACCTTGGGATAGACCCCTTGGCTGCTCCAAACCTCAGTTTCCTCATCTGCCTCGTGTGAATTCTTAAGAAATCCTGCCCAGCTGGCCTACCTCCCCTGGGCAGCAGGAGCCACCAAGGGCCTAGGGGTGGGCACCGGGAGGGCTGCCCTGGCAGGAGCGCTGGGCCTCGGTCTCTCCAGTGGCAGCCGCTGCTGAGCCTCCTGCTTGCTGCTATGTCCACCCAGTCACGTGACTGGGTTGCAGCCTCAGTTTCCTTTTCTGCACTCCTGCTTTCTGCCAAGCCTGGGGTCCTACCTCACCCCCCAGGCTCAGCCCGAGAGTGCCCTTGCTCAGGGTGGGCGTCCCTGCTGCCTCCCGCCTTGTCAGATTCCACCTCCCTGAAGGTATTTGCCAGACCAGCTGCACTCAGACCTGGACAGTGTGACAGTGTCGGCGAGTCTTGCTGACAGCCAGGGACAGCTCCTTGAAGGACAGGTACGGACGTCAAAAGGGTTTTCAGCAAACAGCCTTCTCTATCCATTCTTTTCCTAACAAGCCACGTCCTCTAGAGCCTTAAAGCGGCAAACACTCGCCTTCTGGATGCGGCTAGGGCAGGTATCAGGAAAAAGGGAGCTGTCCTTCACTACCACGTGACGGAGCCACATCATTTTCTCAACTGCAGGTCCTGGGGGCTGAGTGGCTGCGTTCCCACATAGCATTGAGTGGGACCCTTCTAAGAAAAGGGAAGAAAGATCTGGTGATACTGTTGCAGTCGGGCTCCTCAAAGGGCAGTCACCAGCGCCAGAAGTTAGCATTCTGGACGCGAGGGAACGCTTCAGCTTCATGTAGAGGGGCTCCCCGCTCCCGGCAAGCCCACGTTAGCTCCGAGCCGGGACCCAAGGGCACTCCAGTCCTGGTTTTCCGGCTGGCAGCACCGAGAACTTTAGAAAAGTCGGGAAGCCTGGACCACAGAGCCTGCTGGGCTGCCTCTCGGAGGCTCTCAGCCAGGGCAGGGGGAGCCCCTATCCCCAAAACAGCTTCCTTCCCCAGGGAGGCTGAAGTGAACAGACATGTTTTAGCACCTCCAGGCCAAGGCGGGGACACTCCCGACTCAGCCACGGGCACCCACTGCCCACCCACCTGACCTGATGCAGGGTGGCTGGGGAGCCCCTGCGGTTCTCTAAGGCCAGAACCCACACACTGATGGGAGAGCTCCTTCCAGGCCACTCGGAGGCACGACACAACAGAGAAGCTGAGGTACGGCCTTCAACGCCACGGATTTCAGTGGACTCCATCTCCCCAGCCTCCTCCCGGAGCCGCAGGTGACCATGAGTGGGCGCCCGGCAGTCCCTGTCCCCCTAGCCTGGGCCTTGCTCCACAGCCCCTGGAGGAGCAGCGGCGGAGACGGCCTGCCTCGCACGCGCCGGCTGCTTCCTCCCTCCGTCAAAGCAAAAGGCAGCAACGAGGCAGTTATCCAGAGAATCGGAGCCAGATGCGGGTATGCCAAGGTCATTCGATGAAATGAATGCCACTTCTTAATTTTCCACTTTGCTTTGGCGATGGCGACCTGGTCTGGGCGACCTCAATATTTATATAATGAAGCACCAGCAAATAAAAAGACATTTGGTTTTGAAAAGTGAATGAATGAATCAAAGAAGAAAATTAAACCAGAAAAAAATACCGTCTTTCCCAAGGCAGCACTTTGAAAATAGAGAATTCATCTGAAGTCATCATATTTACTGGACTGGAGTGGGGCAGAGGAGCGAACTGAGGTGGAACTTTCTAGAGATTCTCTTAGTAGCAAACAGAGAAAGGAGAGAATTCAGTCTAATTCTGCCAGGGCTCGTGGGTCAACGGGACAAGGAGAGGGGTCTCAGTTTGATCCTCTGCCGCCCTGCAGCTGCCATCCCTCCAACAAGACTTTCTGGAGCAGAACAATTCTATTTCCACCAGGCATGAGACTGCCCCCAGCTCTGCGCTCCTTGGGGAGCAAGGCAAGTGCCTGTGGCCCTTCACAAATCTCAAGAGCAAGTGCACACAGCACCCACCCCCCTCCAGGGGTCTGATGAAATGCAGATTCTGAGCCGGCAGGTCTGGGGTGGGGCCTGAGAGTCTCCATTTCCCTGTGCCCCTGGTCCAGAGACCGCACTTTGAGAAACCAGGCTCGGAACTTCCACCAGCAATGCAAATTTCAAGAAGAGAGTGGGGGCAGAGGGCACATTCCAGTTCCCGTTAACTAAAGCCCGCTAGCCTTCCAGCCTCTTCCGCATCTTGAAATCCCACTTCAATTAAGACGAGTCAGGCTTTCCAAATCTCATCCCATCAATGGCGGCATTCTTTAGGATGGATGGAAATGTGTTTCTGCTTTCCAGTCATTCTTAGGAACATTCCACTTACAAATTACTGATTTCCTTCCATCCACACACTCTCTCTCTTCCTCTGCAACTCCTCGTAACATGACAATAAGCAAGAGGCGGTGCCAACCGAGGGCTGCGAGAAGGCTGCCAGCCCAGCTGGAGGGCCACAACTCTAGAAGCAATTCCCAAAGGGGGCAAAATGTTTCTCGGGTCCAGCAATTCTCCTTTCTGTCCAAACAGAATGCGAGCAATTCATGCTCTCCTCTGAGCCAGCACCAGTCCCCAAGGAGCTGGCTTTTTTGGCAGTCAGCAAGAGAAGACTATCACAGTCTGTGCTTTTGTTATCCCCTCTTAGATCTTAATCATTCGAAGACAGCCTATTTTCCAGGTTTGTGGGAAGGAGGGAGGGAGGGAGGGAGGGAGGGAGGGAGGGAGGGAGGAAGGAAAGAAAATACCTTTCTCATCAAAACCCCACCAAAATCTGAATTTCCAGAAATGGCACTTTACTGGTCATTTTGCCTAATCCTTCAGGGACCCTTGCAAAAAATTGTTCCCTAGGGTGGATTCAATGGGTGCAGCCAAGTTTTAAATATCTACAAAGATGAGGTTTCCCAACAATTTGCAAATGTCAAATGGAACTAACTCTCTGCTGTGTGTATCATATGCAAAGAATTAGGAATGATCAGGAAATAATCCCTGGAAACAGAAATGTAAGTCTTGACATTCACTCATTAAATCATTAAAAACTCCATAACCAGAAAAGGAAGGGGGTAAAAAAAGTCTTATCTCAGGAATTGGGAGACTAAGAGGCAAGGAACTTGCCAAATAAGCATTAGAAGGCTGAGCAGGCCTCGGCTGCTTGTTTTAAAAGAAAGGGGGATGATGGGAGGTGTCCCAGTGACAGCCTCCCCGGCCACCCCCACCAGGATGGTGGTCCCAGACGGTCATCACTAACCACAAAGAAACGGGACTAGGACCTAAAAGCAGGTGGGTAGAGCTCTTCTAAGCTGGTAGCCCCCATCCCCTCCACACTCCATCCCGGCAGTTGCGGAGCTTTGTGCTGTGTTTCCAACTGAGACCCAAACACACTCAGGAACATCCGAGGGATGGTGTGCGAGTGCACCTCGGCCTTAGCCCAGCTGGCCTCACTTTCCTGGTTGTGTAACGCCCTGGGAAGAAGGCGAAACACTGCCCTCCCTGCTTCTAAACAGCCTGCTCATTCATCTAGGAACTGAAATAAGCAGCAAAGCAATGGAAAGACACATTCCGAAACCTGGACCACATGGCTTGTCATTCCAATTTGGGTAAAGCTTCCCCCAAAGAAGCCCTCCATGCTGGATACAGGAGACTGCGTAGGGGAGCGCCAAGGGGGCCCGAGGACAAGTCCTTCACTCCCATAACCTAGGCCATCACTAAATGCCATCGTGTCTGGCAGCACAGTGTGGCTTTCACAGCAAACCGGGCAACCTCTGAGAGCAGCTGGCTTTTCCAGGAGGCTTCGGTGCAGCGCAGAAAGCATGCCATGGAACCATCACAGCCACAGCAAGTGCCACACTTCTTAGGAGCTAGGGACCAGCGTTTAGCACTTCCTCCACCTCTCACCTACCCTCCTAGCAAAATCCTACGACGTGGGGAGAGATGAGAAAACCAAGGAGCAGAGAAGTAAAGTAACTTGTCTCAAATCCAACCCAGCTGACAAGTTGAGAAGTCGCAGGATTTTAACCAGACGTTTTTCAGGTCTGCATTGGAATCACCCATGCCCACGCTGCACCCAAGACCAATTAAATCAGAATCTCTGGGGGGTAGGACCTGGACAGCTCTATTTGTAAAGCTCCCCAAGCAATTCTTGCGTGCAGCCAAGTTTGAGAACCAGTATTCCAAACCACCACTCTCTGTTGCCTCTTCAGAAGATAAAGGAAAGCTACATTGGCTTGGCCTCACCTAGCCCTTTGTCATCAGATAATCCCTATGGAGAACACGCAAGCATCTCTCAGCAGATGGATGGATCTGGGAAAGGCCAAAAGTCAGCAGAGGCCAGAGTGACAGGAGTTACTGCTAAAATATGCTCCAAGGGCTCTTACTTGGCATGTTCAAGGTGAAAGTGAACTCCAGTAGACCACTGGGGTGAAAGGAGAGGTGAGCCACGGCAATTATGAGTTAACCTTGGGTCGTGGCCCACTCGGACACCCCACATATGGATGGGAGTTACGACATACGCCCATCTCTCTATACTCTCAAACATATGCGTATGTGCTCTTACTATATATCTCTTTACTATAGCATCTTTCTCTGCTGTGCTGGAGTGTTATTGTTCTCACTCATATTAGGTGCTCCTCCTGGCAAAAGAATGACACGTCCCCAGCCCTGGTCCGCTGAACTCGGGGTCGGGTTCGCCATGTGACTTGCTTTGGCCAACTAAGTGTGAGCAGAAATGTTGTGCATCACTCCTAAGCCAAAGCATCAAGAGCAAGTACATGGCTCGCCATTTTCTCCTTCCTCCGCTATCGCTTGGCCCAGCAGCCTTCCGGTAGAAACCGATCCCATCAGCCGCAGTCCTGGAGTGAAGGTGTTGCAGGGTAGAGCTCCTGCTGACGCATAGTGGATATTTATCATGAGCAAGAAATAAGCTGCTCTTGTAAGCCACTGAGATTTGGGGGTCATTTGTTACCATGGCATTACCTGATGTGTCCTGACTGATACACTCACCCACCCTTGAAATACTCCAATCCCACCTACACTCTAGAAAATGCGGATGAGACACACCAGCCGCATTCCCTCCCCTTTGAAACTCTCAGGAGGGAGGCACGGAGACACGCAGTATTAATTCCCCTCCCGTGACACCTTACGCCCTTTCTGAGGCTAGAAGGGACCTATGTAACTAAAATTAAATGAAAATAAATGGGTTTTCTCTCTCTCTCTCACAAGTGCATTGCAAACAGTTTTTGAAATTAGACACCTCAGTGTCCCCTCCCTCTCTTCCTGGTCCTGATTTTCTACCTCCAAAAGGGCTCATTTACAATGCAAACAGCTCTCTGGCCTTTACCCCAATATTGGTGTCTCATGGAAAATGACGATTTTGAAGTAGGTAGCAGCCTGACTTGATTTACCACCCTGAAACCAGGACCCTGATCAACGCGGAAGGACTGGGAAGGCTAGACTGCAAATGGCACTTACCCTCCACAGGTCGGGAATCAGAGAACATGCCCCATATTATCCACAAAAATGATACCAAGTCACCCACTAGAGAACTGAAAACTTAGAGAGAAATTAAAGATGATTTAATCCCGTGGTTCTCAGCTCTGGCCCTCATCCCAGAGATTCTGATTTAATTGGTCTAGAATTGGGCCTAAGCATCAGCATTTTTTAAAAAAAAACACTCTCCAGGGACTCCAACATGTATCGCATCCTAGGTTGAAATCCAATCCCACTTCCTCTTCTTCCCTCAAAGGCCCAAAGGGATGGAGGTCACGCAGCTTGTTAATGGCAGAGGTCCGGACCAAAACCTTTCTCGCACATGATGATCTTGCTACAGTATGTAGCCTCGCAACAATCACGAGTGTTTTCCTAGAAGAGCCACTTGCTTCTGTGAATTTAATTCACATGATGACGACAATACACGTGGCTGGTGTTCTTGTTGTTCGGTCTAAGCATTCGGGGGCGCCTCCGTGCATCTTATTGAGCAATGAGTGATTGTTGCCTTCTGCTAGACAGATACACTTCAAGACTTCAAAACAGCCCCATATTCTTCTGACTCAAGCCGATGCCTTTTCATGAAGTTTGATGTCATTGTTAGGCAAGCGTGGGAGCTTTGCCGGAACTGTGAGCTAGCCCTACAACAAGCTTGCTCACTCTGAAGTCTGTGGACCCGTCCACTCCCTCTGCTGGGTTAAAGTACAGATAGGCTCCACTTAAATCGCAGTGGGGCCAAGAGGGCAATTCTGTGAATTGCTGAAAGGTCAGCCGAACACAGGAAGGTAGCACACGGGCACCAATCAAACAGCTCTCCCTGTACTGTACAGTTTTACTGAATCCTCAATCCAATGAAACAAGTACCTTGGCAACAGAGATAGTCATTGTTTGAGTGTGTGAATTGGTGTGTGCGTGTGTAAGTTAAATCCCCTTTCAAGAATATTCACTGGCCATTACAGCATAGTGGTGTACAAATGAGGATATTCATGCATGAGCCCACGGGCAGAAGCCTGCCCCACACAGAAGTATTGCAGGCAGGGGATTCTGTCAAAATCTCGAGGAACACTCTCTCTGACTGGAGCTAAGCACGATTGGGAAACAGTCTTGCTGCCTTTCAAAAGTCATTGAAACTCAGTTCTCAAAGTCTAAAGGCTCTCACCAAGTATGAGCTTAAGCATTGTTGTTCAACATGGCGGCCACTAGCCATGGAGCTTTTGAGCACTAGAAACATAACTAGTCCGAATTGAGATGTACTATAAATGCAAAATGTACACCAAATTTCAAAGAGTTGGCACAAGAAAAGTAAAATAGCTCATTAATAATGCTGCATATTGAGTACATGTTGAAATGATCATGTTCTGGATATGTTGGGTTAATAGAAGATATTAAAATCAATTTCACCTGTTTCGTTTTACATTACTTAAAATTTGGCTCCCAGAAAATTTAAAACCACATCTGTGGCTCGTATTCTATTTCTACTGGACACCGCAGGACCAAAGGAATCATTTCAATGTTTATTTCACTTGGTTCAAGTCAGAGGTGACAAATTGTTGACTGCAATTGAGGAAGTTGAGGCAGAATAATGCTCTTGTCAAGAAACCCAGACTCCCTGGGTTCTACTTGTACTTTGGTCACTTTCCATTCTCTGGATAACCTTGACATTTAACCTCATTCGTAACTGGTAATAATCATATTTCTACTTTATAGGACTGTTGTGAGGATTAAATGAGCAGAATAAATGTACGGCACTTTGAACAAGTGCCTGGCTGGTGGCAAGCGCTCAATAAATGTTAGGCATTATGATTATTCAAACCATGTGGACATCTCCGTAATTTTCAAAGATCCTAAAGGGTTTGGCAGACTTCAACAGGCTATAGATGAAAGAGGCTCCCCATTCAAGCTGTAGCATATCCAAAACATTTCAATAATATACATGAACTTGTAAAATACTACCAGTTAGCACTCAAAACCTCCTTCTCTGTGCATTATCTGGGCAAATCTCATGGTATAACAGACTTATAATGTACATTCATGTTCCTTTGGCATATTCAATACTGGAAGTTGACTTACTATTTATGCTCTACATGAATCTCGAAGACTCCTAGCACATTGAAATATTCCAATGTTGACATGATATTGAACATCCTAACCCCTCTTTGATGATTTAGAAGGTACTTCCAGATCTTCCAGTAAGCAAGGGTCAGTAACAAACCAAGTATAGAAGTGCCAGTCGAGGCACTGCCCTAGCTGATGAGCGGGGCCAGCTTTTACTGCATCGTGTACATATCCGTTAGGTAATAAAAATGTAGTGTGTTTGACAAAGAATCTACATGCATTGCCAGGAAAATCCATATTCTGCCTCTCCAAATTTGTGGTATTTGCTCTAACTCTGCACGGGGCGTTAAATACCCACCATGATGTGAGCCAACCTGGTTTCCAGTTCAACTCATTGATACTGGAGAGGGCATCTGGAAGAAGAGGGCCAGCCGTCCCCCATCCCCCACCACCCACCCTGATTCCACCCATGGGAAGTCGCCAGTCTGTACTACACGCACTTTTCTGCTTATCCAGAGAACTCCGTCGCATCTAAAGATTTATTTATTTATTCCTCCCCCCACCCCCATTGTTTTGCGCTCGCTGTCTGCTCTCTGTGTGTTCTTCTGTGTCTGCTTGTCTTCTCTTCAGGCAGCACCGGGAACCAATTCTGGGACCTTCTGGAGTGGGAGAGAGGCTGCTCAATCTCTTGCACCACCTCAGTTCCCTGGTTTGCTGCGTCTCTCATTGTCTCTCCTCTGTGTCTCTTTTTGTTGTGTCATCTTGCTGCACCAGCTTTCTGCATGGGCCAGCACTCCACATGGGCCAGCACTCCTGCGTGGGCCAGCACTCCGCGTGGGCCAGTTTGCCTTTCACTAGGAGGCCCCAGAAATCGAACCCTGGACCTCCTATGTGGTAGACGGGAGGCCACTCACTTGAGCCACTTCTGTTTCTCTCTGTCGCTTCTAAGCCACCCAGATGTAAAGAAACTAAGGGAAATCATGACAAATGAACAGCCCTAGCGATGCAGCAGACTCTGGGGAAATCCCTAAGGGTCTAAAGCAGGGCTTCTCAACCTCGGCACTCCTGACATTTTGGATCATTCTTTGTCGTGCGGACAGTCCCGTGCACTGTGGGATGTTTACGAGCATCCTTGGACACAACCCACTAGCTACCTGTAGCACCCCCTCCTTCTTCCCCGTAGTTGTGACAGCCAAATTTGTCTCCAGATATTGCCACCTGTTCCCTGGGAGCAAAAGTGCCCTTGGCTAAGAACCAAGCTTTCCACCTTGAGTGGCCATGATCCTCACTTGGGTAGCTCATAGAAAAGGTAGATCCTTGAGCCCCGCTCCCAGATATTTTGGTTCAGGAGGTCTGGGGTGGGATCCAAGAGGCTGAGCTTTTAACAAGCTCCCTGGGGGATTCTGCTGAAGACAACACTTTGCAAAACATTGATCTTGCAGCCTAGGTGCACACCCAGGCCAAAGCCAGGGCTACAGACCATAGACACGTGAAAAAGGGGCAGAACCAGTTAAACAAATGAGCCACGGGGTGGAGAAGTTGCTTAGATGTGCAGAGCCACACGTGGGAGAAATCAGGTATCGAGATTAAAGAAGTTGTAGAATAGAAAAGAAGCCATTTGCCGTCTACCATGGGAAATTAAGAATGAGCTGAGCTCATGCTGTAATTTTACCTCCTGGGAAGCACTGCATGCAGGTGAATAATATATCTAACAAGGCTCTGTTAATCTTTTCCCCCCACTAATCAAGAAAGGCACTGAGCTTTTACAGAATTCTGCTCCAGCTCATAATAATCTGACATTTGATTTTAGGTTTAAATCAGTTCCAAGAAACTGCACATAGGCAACCAGGAGTCTCACGATTTGCAAAACAGGGCTGCAGTCCCCAGGCGAGTTAGAAGATCATGAGGGCAAGGGGCCATGGGGCTTCAGAGCCCCCCACAGGGGTATTTGGGCTGGAGACGCCACTTCCCACATCCAGCCGCTGTCTCTCCCGCATTCATCTGCGTGTGAAGGGGCTGGTGTTTTGCAGGCGAGCCTTGTTCAACCAAAGAAAGGGCCAATTAAAAACTAAAACCGTCACAAATCTGCCACTGACGGATATCTCAGTTTAGGTGCCCCCGGAAGCAAGCCCTGTAACAAGGATGTGAGTGCAAGTCCAGCCAAAACAAGGCTGTAATGCTTGTTTTGAGAATGCAAATCTGTTCCAAAGTGACTGATACATGAAGGAGCAATCTGAGCATGATGCCAAGTTCACTTTTGCTTGTGCAATTCTGTCTGCCTAAACCACTAGGGGAACACAGAAAACTGTGCCTGGCTCAACAAAGCCACATCCGCCAAATGCTCACCTCAGCGTTAGGCACCACACCCACCACACCTGCCCCTCCGAGTTCCCCTCGGATTTCAGGTAACCCTCCTTCCGCCCCTTCCCAGGCTCTCACAAGCTGCAACCTTTCCTACGGCCACTTCCACAGGCAAACTGTGGATCTTTTTCA
>JAQZBX010078308.1:0-14146 GCA_029593785.1 Cabassous unicinctus
TGCAGGGGAAGAAGGAGGAGAAGAAGGTTTGATAAAAGGACAGAATTGTGATATTAGAAAGTCTAGATGGAATCAAGCATAGCAAAGTCACTGTCAGAAGGTAATTAACCTCTTCTTGCTCATAGGCATAAAATTGGGCCATCATCTTTGTGTTGTTCACCAAAAAATATTTTACCTTTTAGTGGGTTTTCTTAGAGTAAATACATTTTTAGGACATGATGACTATCAAAAGTGAATCAATACTATGCTCCTCTCTTTTAACTGTAAAAGAATATAAATAAATTCTATAAATTCTATAAATAAATTCTCAAAATAAATTTAAAAAATAACTAAAGAACAAAATAAATGTTGAGTATCTGTGGTGAGTTTTGAAAAAAAAAAAAGGATTATTTTAATAAAACAAATGTTAGAAAAATGCTATAAAGCTCCAGTCCCTTTAAAACAGGGGTCCTGGTATATTTTTTACATTATTTAAGCACATTTATTTCAAGTAACATATAGTAACATAGTAATTGGCTGTTTCTTCATTTTAGAGACATGTATTTTAGTATCATTTGAGTTTATTCAAAGTACTTTATTCAAAATTGTAAAAAATTACTTTATCAAACCAACTTAATCACTCCTTTATCAGTGCAACATTTGTTTAATTTCTTCCACTAACATTCTTGATTAATCCATAAGACATTTTGTCATAACTTATTTATGAAATATGAAATTTCTGTATTTGATCAGTTCCCTTTTACTTACCTTTATATTTAAATATACTTGTTTGCATTTTAGAGACCGTATCTTAGTTCCCATTTCACAGCTACCTCTTACCAAAAGGAAAAAAATTAGTCATGCTTATGAATATAGAGTTGAATCAATTTTGAATTAATTATGAAGCCACTGTGAAATCTGAAGATCGCAAAAGGAATTCCAAAAATAAAATAGAGTTTTCTTACTTTTGAATCATTAAAGCAGCATCCACTAGGCACTGGTTTTAAAACAGACTGTATCTTCCTATGTTAGGAGTTTTGTAGATTATATTTTGTATATGTTCTCAAAATTGAAGTTTCATGCTAGAGGATCTTAAATTCACCTCACAGATTCTGTGAAGTAGTGAATGTGGCACCAAATAGAATTACTTATTTTGCAAAGTTGACCTTAGGAAAATATTTTAAGTACTGTGTGCAAAGTTGATGTTGGGCTTCCTCCTTACAAAACCCTTTGAACTGGGTGTTATATACTCTTCATTTGACAGGGGAGAAAATGTGTGCAGAGGGAAAATCACCTTACATTTGGAAGAACTGCATAATGGCTCTTTACTTGTCCCCATGCTCTTTTCAGGAAACTTGCTGCCTTCACATATCTACTGTAATTTGTCTCTTTCATTAATCATGGTGTAGGTTCACATTTCATGACTTCCTAGTTAAGACACCGACACCTCAGAATATATGCTTATTTTCAAAAGATTATTAATTCTATGATCATCCCCACGTTTCTTGCAACAAGAGAAATGATGGGAATAGCCACAAACAACCATGCAAAAACAATTCAGAATTTATAGTTTGAATTTTGCAGAAGGAAAATTTGGTCTTCAAAAAGATGTCACCAAAAATAATAATAATAATAATAATTTCTCTACTGAGGCATAGCGGTGTCAGAGGAAAAAAATACGAGATTTGGGGAGAAACTATTCAGTCCCATCATGTATTCATTGCAGAGAACTTTCAGAACTGCCTTAAGAGGAGCTTATAAGTATCAATTAAAATAGTATGTGACCTGTAAGGTGCCATATAAATATCACTTATTTTTATAAATTTAAATATTTTAAAATATACCCTATATAAAAGTTTAAAAATACGTCAACTGAGAACCAAAATTTTAGTTGTGTGTTGTATTACTCTCCCCAGAATTGAACCAGAGCTTGAAATTCTTGAATTTATTTTAACCTGTAAAATTTTAAAGGCTTTATATTCATCTTAAAATACTAGATTTTCTTCTTTTATAACAAAGTCAACTTTAAATCGTTTCCTTGGAAGAACTTAATTGGTTGCACAATTTTGATCAAAGCCAGGTAAACCCCAGGTTAACTTGCATATATTCATCTAAGCCCTGCAAAGTCTGTAGTCATTACATAGCAATAGAATAAATATGAATGTAATGAATAGGTAGAAATCTCGTAGTTAAGAGAAGTTTCAGTTCAAATAGATGCAAATACAAAGGTCAGTGTGTCCAGCTGGGTGAGGATTTTAATCCACGATATTGGCAAACGCCACATGCAGGAGCATGAAAGGCTGCGAGACAGATGTCTGGTAGGAGAAGGCAGTGTCTGAAAGAGTGATTGGAATGTTTACTCAAGGGGTCCAGAAACTGACTTCCCTGACAATGTAAAGATTGCCACTGGCATGGTTTAAAAAAAAGTGACAATAAAATGCCAGGAAGACTAGATGAGATTTGTTGGTGTCAACATCTGCTCTTGTTCATGAAATCCAGATATTTATGGCAAGGAAGTCTCTGCACCCAGGCTCAGAAACTTTGTCATTAGCTACGTTGACATGCATTTATGGGTTTTCATACCCAGATCCTTAGGAGAAGCAAAATCACGCACACACACACACACAGCACTCACCTCGCTCAAAACCTAGGTATTTAAAGAATAGAAGGCATTTATTTTTATTTGGAGATAAAAGGCTGAATGAAAAGTAAATGGATAATGCACCATTAGAACTTGAGAAATATTTCTTTTTGTATAATGCACTATTAGAACTTGAGAAATACTTCATTTTGTATATTCTAATACTGAAGCATTTTTTTTAACTACAAACTAAAGCATTGAAACCCATAAGTTTGGACAGAAAATGTTATGCAATTGGAGTGTACAACTGAGAACCTTCTAAAGCAGGGGTTCTTAACAAGGAATCCGTGAGCTTGAATTGAAATTCAAAAAAACATTATTCTTGTGGGAATGTGTTGGTGCAGGTGTGATATATTTATTAAACAACACACTTAGTAAGTGTGGCCTTAGTAACGGGTCCATGGTTTTCACCTGACTGGCAAAGGGGTCTGTGGAACAAAAAAAGTTTAAGGATCCCTGATTTAAAGTAAAAGCTGTCACCTGAGCCCTTCCCACATTGAAGATTTGCGAGCAGAACAAATGAGTGATGTTGGTTTAAGTCGCAACTCTGCCACACAGGTTAACTCATCGGAACATGCTGCATCCTTGCTGAAATATGCATAGATCCCTCTATTCTCTGTCATAAACATTCTCTTGATTGTCTCCCAATTTCATTTTCAAAGCTTACCCAGATCCTCTGGTCCATTTGCAGATACTTATCTATTCTTTTGAGGGTCCAGGAAACCCTGAAAGCCTCTCAGACCAAGCTATTCAGAATCTCAGCCTGTCACTGCTACTACAAGGTGTGTGGAGCTCTCTGTGACACTGGCAATCTTCCTGGAGGACATCTTGAGAAGCTAGTCGACAGTTCCTCTCTTATAGGCTTCCCATACAGAAATGGAAGGTTCATCGTGTTTTCCCCTTCCCTGTTAGGATTCAGAGGTTGAAAACTTCACACCCACATTTAAGATCAGGTTATTCCTCGTCCAATTCTCTTCATCTCATTTACTGAATGAAATTTAATCCTCTCTTAGGGTGGGACTGCTTCCCTTATATCATTCTGCATTATCTCTTTTTTCTATTTTCTGAATCTCTTTGGGATGATTTTTCAAAATTCTTTGCATATGAATTTAAAAAATTAAATCTCTTTAAAAAATGTAGATCTTAAATTTAATTCCTTCCATAAGTAGAGTTTTATATATTGTATGCATTGCAAGAGACAATAGACTTTATTAGAACTAGGTATTAAGATTAGATTCTTTGTTTTCAACTATATCATTCTTCCCTGGACAATATGTACAGAAAATGTTTACTGCTGAATCAATAGTGGAGGCAATGTCATAGAGATCAATCTTATTTTCTTTTCAAAATAATTGTATTAATATCAACTAAAAATAATAATAAAAGAGCTTGCCAGTATAGACAGGTTTGTAAGGGAAAGGCTTACTTTTTTAAGCCAAGAAACAGTGTCTTGCTTTAATCTATCAGCCTAATTCTCAAATCACCAGGAATGCTTAGAGCCTCAAAAATGTTTTATCTATTTAATTCTCACCCTTACCCCCAAATGTCACTAGCTTTTTTGTACAAGTGCAATTACAGGAAATTGCTCTAGCAGAAGGATTTTTGGCAACCACAGTAAAAACCGATCAATAGTACATCAGACTCATAGTGGTGTAAACTTTAATGGAAAGAGTGAACCTGTTTGTTATATATGCTTCTCACCAGAAATCTTGGCAATCATACAAAGACAGTTAAACCTCAATTGTCAGTTGAGTGGCAATGGGAGAATTTTATGAGAAGCCAGAGTAAGAGTTTTAAGGCCCGGAACTTAAATTTAACAATTTTCCAGACTGGCATTTCATGAAAATAAACCACTTCTATATTGTATATATTCTATATTATCTCCTATGTGCGTATTTTAAAAGGTCATTTGCTTAGTGACTAAGGACAATGAAACAAATTTTCTTTAATAATTAGGGAGCCATTTGTCAAGTGGAGGTTGTATTTCTGCAGGTCTTCCAGATATATTAGACAAAAATCTATAAACAAGAAAGTCACATAGAAGATGGAAGCTCACCTATCCAGCCAACATTTCTCAGATTTCTATATGTTCCCTTTTCTATTTCTTCCCTGACTTGTCCATACTTACTCTACCCCCATTCCCCTTTAAGATGGCTAACTTCCTGCTGCTAATATAACTAAACATTTATTAATTTAAAATTTTGACATTACAGTGTGAATTAGGAATTGGCTAGTAACCTAAGATAAATTTGTTTCTAAAATGGAAACACTAATTCATATGATGCATTGAAGATACATTTGTGTTTTGCTAGATTTTCTGCTTCTCCTTGACTACTGATGATCAATATCAGATGACAAAAAAGATAAGAAATAAATGAATGCCTTTTGTTCCAAACATTTCCTGATAATCAGATGATTGCAATTTAGGAGATGTTGTCTCATAGAAATAATATTGTTCATAGATTTTTAAAGGCTCATTATGTTCTAAGTGTGTCAGAATAAGCGTTCAATGTGGCTATTGAAACAGTGATTCATAAGCACCAAATAGCAGGGTGTCCTTGAATCAAAGTACAGGCACTTGGCTATAACAGATTCAATCTTGAACTAGAAATAGAAGGATTCCTTTATATAATTTTTTTTCCTAAATAAATTTTCAAAACAACAGCCACTGTGTTTTTCACTGATGAAACGAAATTGTCCTTCCATTGAAAAAAGAAACCAAATGAGAATTCATAACTATAATTTCCAATATTGTTGTTCTTGAAATTGACTATTTCAATAAGTTGTGAAAACATACAATATTCATTTATTCAAAATAATTTACTGATAAGCTGCCATGTGTCAGTTCTTATCCTAAGAACTAAAAATACAATTTTGAATGGAGCAGACCAGGAACCTGCCTCAGGATGATTATATTCTAGTTGGGAAAGCAACAATAAAGACAGATAATTTTAGATATGGGTAGGAACTATCACTTTGAAAGGTGATATTTAAGCTATATATTTAATGTTGAGAAGGCATGAGCCATGTGACTATTTCAAAGACCATTCCAGGAAGAATTAGCATCTTGCCTGTGCAAAGTTTCTAATTTGGGAATAAGCTTGGTATGTTCAAGGGTAGAAAAAAAGAGATGTTACTGGAACAGAAACAAGAGTAAAAATTGGTAGGAAAGGTCTAAATCATGTGGGATCTTGAAGGTCATTGTAAGCAATTTGGGTTGTAATCTAAATAAAGAGGGCAGCTGTCAAAAGATTTTACAAGACTCCCTTCTTTTAAAAGACAAGACATTTAATGGAAATTCATTGGAATTAGGGTGAGAACTCAGAAAATAGCTGAATAAAAAATTGTCCCACAATCTAGAACTTTCATATATATCAGTTAAATGATTTAGAGAAAAAAGTGATTCCTGTCAAAATGCCAGCAACAATATCCCTCTTCTATTGAAATGGAAAAACATGATGATATCATTTGCAAGGGTATAGAGAACATGATATGATCACTGTATCATTCATCAAATAAAATTACCAAAAGACTAAGGGCAAAACCAAAACAAAAAGCCTTACTATGGATATAGTAATTGTTAATATTAATAACTGAATATGATCCCATAGAGAAATTTCAATAAATTTCTCGAATTATTGGATATATTTCTTTGAGAATTAGATATAGACTGCTTAACATACCATGTTAGGTGTCTTAGTCTTGGTACAGTATAAGATTTTTTGTTTTGTTTTCTGTTTTAATTCACATAGTTATAAATTTCATTTGTGTTAAACATTTGTGACAAGTTTAGTACAAATGAAATATTATCAATTTTTATATCTATCATTTACCTATTAAAATTATTGTCTGGCTGATATAAGCTTTCGAGTTTGCAATGCCTAACCTAGGCTGAGAAGAACCGCAGTGGTGTTTGCTTTTCTTTTTAATTGGGGGGAATTGGGGTATGGAGGGGAGGATGCACAGATTTTAGGAGAATATTGGTGCACTTCTCCAGAACTGGGTAAGGCATTGGATTTTGTTTGTTGTGTTGGCTTTAAAGTCAGAGGGTTTAGCAGCATGTTATCTTCAAAGCAGGCAGAGTAGATAGGAGATAGCCTTAAAAGTCTTGATTCTAGGCACTTCCCAATTTTGGTGAGGCTCTTTTTGCCTTATTTTGTATCAAATCAACTTTGGAACTGCTTTTGTGAAGATAAAGATGAGAGAGAAGTTCACTCTATATAGGAGGCCAAAGGGCATGGGATCTAGATCAGTGTCTACCCCATTGTTAGAGAAGGAAAGGAAGGAAGGATATGGTAGATTGGATCAATTCCCCCACAAAGACATGTTCAAGTCCTAACCCTGGTCCTGAGCATGTGGACTCATTTGTAAGCAGGATCTTCAAAGATCCTATGAAGATGAAGCCAAATTGAATCAGCCTATATGACTAGAGTCCTCATAAGCAAAACTTTGGACACAGAAGGACAAGCCCCAAGAGGAATGACATTGAATGCCAGCAAGCCACCACCAGAAGGCTACAATCAATCTTCAGGGAAGGTACGGCCTTCCGTTACCTTGATTTCGGACTTCTAGCCTCCAAATGTGAGCCAATAAATTACTGTCTTAAGCCAAACAGTGTGTGCTATTTTTCATAGCTTCCCTGGTATACTTAGACAAAGGATGACTGGACACGCTGGTAATTTTTTGCAAACATTTGAAGAAATTTTGTTCTTATAAGTTTTCTCCTCTTCATAAAGTAAGAAAGTTGTTCATTTACTGAGAGTTAAGTGAGTGGTTATGAGATGAGCTTGTATGCCCTTTAGAAGAGAAAACAGTTTTTTAAACCTAGCAAACTGGCTATTGTCAGAAAAGCAGATAATTCTCAAACCTGATAATAAGTGGGAGATGCAGGACATGAGCGTAACTTCTTGCAGGCCTGATTTCTTTACACCCTAGGAATCTCAGCTTTGCTTTATTTTCATTTTCTTCACAACGTAAGTGCCCAGAGTAGCAACCAGAGTTTTTATTTACAGGGTCCTCTCCCACAATAATGGCTAACAGACTGTGGAAACCAATCACCAAAGTCAAAGCTGAAGTTACTGTGGAGACTACCACTCCATGAGCATTTGCTTTTCAGAGACTTAGCCAAGCAGTCCTGCACCACAAATCAGCAATAAGAATGTTCAGGATTGATTATCTTAATTATTAAAACTGTACTACGGTCCTTGGAGCAGTGAAGAATGCCAGAGTGTTTTCTCAAGTAAAGCAAAATGGTATCTTCAACTCAGATTTTGTTTAACTCATCGTTTGTGAAGTTCTCCTCCAGACCAGAACCTTCAGAGATAAAAATTAACGAAAGAAACCTTTAGTTTTTCACATACTTAATAAATATTTTAAGAAATATACATTATGATCTGTGTCAGTTGAGATTATTTTTTAATTCCAAAACGAGAAAGATTATGTTTGTAAACTAATCATTTCTCTGGGTGTGATACCCTTTGATTGTATTAAATTCAGGTGAGGGGGTCTTTGATTAGATTACCTGTGAGGCTTCCTTTTAGGGCTTCTTGATTCTACTATGTCAGTGAGGCGTGACTCAGGTTGAGTGCCCACCCCCTTGCTGGGTCTGATAGAAACAGACAGTAGAAGAAAGCTCTGTCTCTTTTGGTCCTGCCATGTGGCAGAAAGGAGATGGGTTAAATAGCTGAGGCCTCAGGGAAAGAGGAGTCACTTTGCCTGAAAGCTTACAGCTGAAATTGAGAAGAGAACAGAACAGCTGAGACTAATATAGAAGGCCTGGAAAGAAACAAGCCCTATGCCAGGAAAGAGAGGAAGCCCTAAGAGACAAGCCCCATGCTGTCGTGCAGGTGAAATTGGGAAGAAAGCAGAGCAGCTGAGCCTGAGAGAGGGCACCTAGAGGGGAAGGCTGAAACCCTGCAGAGATCAGCAGCCATCTTGTTTCACCAGGTGGCAATACACCAGGATCAACAGTAGCTGACTTTGGTGAGAAAGCATCTCTGCTGATGCCTCAATTTGGCCTTGGAACTGTAAGATTTTACCCCCAAATAAATCTCCATTTTAAAAGTCAAAAGCTTTCTGGTACTTTGCATTGGCACCCCTTTGGGGAACTAATGCATGATCTAACTTTTTCTTTTGGTAAAATGTGTTAATGGGATAATACCAAAATATATAATGCTGAGCTGTCAATAGTGTATATTTGACTTTAAATAGCTCATATAGTGTTCACTTAACTCATTGTTCTCTAAAGTGTTATGCTTACATCCAAGTGAAGATAGAAGGCCATGAATTAGAGTGGAGTAGAGAAAGAAGTTTGTGTGTATGTGTGTGTATCTGATCTACAAAGAGAAAGTAAGATCTAAGTCAATTTTAATCTAGAGCTTGGTATTTGTAAGCTTCTTGAAACAATGGTTTAATATTTCTGCACCAACTTTTGGAAACTTCTTGCCAGTATTCTTCAAAGGTGGCATCTTCCCATTCTCTCTGCACCTTTTATCTTGTACACCAATTGCAAATATACACAATATTCTCATTTCTCTCAATCTCTGTTGTGCTTATTTATCCTTTTGTCCTGCTATGCTTCAATCTGGACTTCCTGTTGGTGGATCTTTCAGTTCATTAATCCTTTATTCTGCTGCATGGAAGCTGTTATTAAACCCATCTATTGAATTCTTAATGTGACTTCCAAAATTTGTTATGCTCACTTTTATGCATTCCTACTACCTTTTGAAATGCTCTTTAAACATATTAACCATAGTTGTTTTAAAGTCCCTGATTTCTGAAATATATTAGTCACCATTTTTCTGTTATCTATTTTGTATTCTTTTCTCTTACTATCAGATATTAAGTTCTCCTTTTTTTGCCCATAATGTTTTACCAGATGACTGACATTGTGTTTGAAAATCTGTCAAGGCCCAGATTAATATGTCTCCTTCATCCAAAGAGAGTTAAGATTTCATCTGCTGAGAAGCTGGTGGACAAGCAGATCACCAGCACCCTCTTAAAGAACGGTTTAGGCTTTCCTTAATTTTAAGCTCTTATTCCTAGAGTGTTGCTCTGCTGGAGTCCCAACCTCAGCAGGGCCTAAACTCCAAATTTTCTCTTTCTAGTACTGCGTGACTTAACGAGGGTCACCAGCTGCTGCCTTTTGGGTATTTCTTAACATTATGACCTATGGATGCATAGCTTGGGAGTTGGCAAAAGACTCAGGTGAATAATTAACGTAATCATTTCCTGGATTGCCCCTCATGACTCATCAGTTTTGGCAATCATGACCTTCATGTTTTATGTTCCTAGCCCAGTAAGGCTTCAGCTTGCTTCTCAGCCCCTGCTCCCCCAAGCCAAACATTGGCTTGTGTCCTCAGAGGAAAAGCCAAAGAGTGTGTACAGATCATATGGCACTTCTCTTTCTAGAGGGATAATAGCCTATCAATCTCAATGCCTTCAAACAGCTCTTCTATGTGTCTTGTATCTCTTTCATATTTCTTTTCAAAGAGAGAGTTTTTCAATACAAGTATTATATCATGACTAGAACCAAAAGTTTACTTTTAGTTTGAGATACATCATTTCTACACAGTAAGACCACAGAACACTGACTGGTATGCTTTAAGCATTACCCTCTTTTATTCTTTGTTCTTTCAATAAATATTTCAATGTTCTAACTTATGCTGAAGCTTATTCCATGGTTGTCTGATGCTCATTTTCTAAAAGATTCCCCAGGAGAGTCTCATAGGATAAATCTCTGTAAATGTTGCATATTCCTAAATATATATTAAGCTCCAGCATGTATATTTGAAGATTAGTGTAGCTGCATATGAAAAGAATCATATTTTTTTTCCATTGAGATTAAGACATGCCTGGTATGAAATGTTGATATTGCGTTCTAGTATAAAACAGTGCTATCAAGAAGTCTCAGAGCAAGCTATTTTGTTTCCCAATTATAAGTGACAAGACATTTTGTTCTTTCTTTTTTTTCCTCGTATTTCTAGTCCAGTAGTTTTATTGGGCTATGACTTGATGTTGATTATTCTAGGTCTCTTTCTACAGGTACAAGTTATAGTTTATACTGTTAATATGTAAAGTTAAAGTTTCATTTGATTTTTAATAATGTTTTGGTGATTCTAAGTATTTGTCTTTCTTTTCCATTGTTATGTATTTCTTTTTCAGAGACTCCAATTAAATGCATAGTAATGTACTGTTATTTCAAAGCTTTAATCTTTTTTTAAAAATTTCCTTTGTTTCATATTGAAAGATGAGGTAGGTTTCTTCCTACCTTGGGGCTAAGTTTTATAATGTGTTTTTATTGTCTGTTTGACCATTACTTAGAAAATCAATCTTATTCTTTAATATTTTAACCATTTTAAATGGGATTAGCTTTTCTTTCATTTTGGATTCTGAAGTTTAAATGAGGTGTGAATTCCTGTTCTATGGCAGGAGTTTCCTGCCCTTGTGTGTTGGGGTAGACAGTGTAATGCATGTGGAAGAATTTCTGTGTTCAGGTCTCAAGGTTCCATGAGTCTGTTGTTACCACGAAGGACTCCATGTGGCCACTGTGCTTTCCCTCTGAGCTAAGTCCTCTCACAGGGAATAGTGGATGAAGTGAGGATGAGGTTGGGCATAATCCATAGGACCTGAAGACTATTTAAAGAATTTTATCTTTCCTTCTCCGAAAGTGAGAAAATTGTGTTCCTAGTTAAAGGCTATTATTTTTAATAAAATCAAAAACAAAAGGAAAATTTGGGTGATATCCAAAATTAATATTACAGATATTAAAGCCACTTTGAATTCAAACTTTTGAAGCTAAGTCTCTATAATTTAGAGATATATCAGAGCAACTCAGTTAGAATTTACTACCAGAGGCTATTATATTTCCACTGGGACTGAGCATGTACATATGTGTGTGTCAGGAGATGGAGGATGGGGAAGACTGAATGGGTTATTGATCAGGATCAGGTAATGTTGTGGTCTTCAGAGGGTCCACAGTGCAGGGTTTACTCTCTTCATCTACCTTTTTACCATGCCTGTGTTATCACCTCCAACTTGGAACTTCCACTTAGAATAAATTTGGGAAAAAATGTGAAATGTAAAGACTTGATGAGAAAATAGTTCATCATGAGCAGTAAATTAAATGATAAAATAAAAATGAAAGAAAAGATCAACATCCCAATGCAAATAATAGCATGAAGGGATGGAGAATTCATTTAGTTGATGCAGGCATCCAGCTGATGATTTGAAAGACAGAACATGAGGCCTGCAATGATATTCGCATGTTCTGTAGCCTGTCACTCTCCACTAGTTGCTTCTCTCTCAGTGTTTTTATATCCCCTGAAGAAAGTACCTTGAGAAGGCGTCCGCAGCAGGGTAGAAGCTAGGGAGTAAGGAGACACCTGCTCACAGTCACAGTTGTTTTCCATTTGATTCATCACATGTGCATATTAAGTGTGTCTATGACCAATAGCATGAATTGGCAGATGATCTGTGTATGTGGCTCTTAAGATCCCCGCATGGTTTACTCATGCCTGTTCATTTATGCTGTCTGTGCTCTAGACTTAATAAAAAAGCCCTAAACCACCCTCCCTGAAATCTGCCCTCTTATCCACAGTCAGTCAGTTTCCTAGAGACCTTTGGCAATATTGAAACATCATATTCAATACCAATTTATCCTATCTCTTTGTTCCTGACTTCCATGAAATAGTCAAGATTTGGTTCATACAGGAGAAATGCACAAAACTGAAGAAATGGCTTAAAAGACAAAAAAAAATTGCAGCTATCTTAATACAGATTGATGAAATAGTCTGACTAAAGTAAATGCTGTAATTACAAATCCCTATCAAGGACCCTCTTCATCTTTCCCCTACTGCAATAAGCACAGAGCCATAACTAAATGTCTGGTTCTTTAGTTCAAAATGGCTAGAGCGTGCATTGAGCTAACAACTCATCAGATGCATAGGTCTTGGTCACTGGGAAGGACAATTCTCTTTCATGGGCTATTTCAGAACCTACTATGTAGAATGTCTCCTATCATGAAGACTACCCTGAGATCGGTGTTCGGGCCTTTTACAAATATTTACCCAGCATCTAATACTCCTCAAAAATAACAGTGTTAAAATTTTATTCTAAGAGAATTTGGAAGGCACCGAAACGTTCTAAATTGAAGGGTATAAAACAGATTGAAACGGGGTGAGCGTGATGTGAAGACTCTGACTCGCAGAGCCCTGAACAGGTCCGCCTACATCGTTCTTGTTGATTCCATTTTAATGGAGACCGAGAAGGAGAATGTGAGAGATCCTGGGAAAAGGAGAACTTAATGGTGGCCTAAATGTGGAAGATATCAAAAACAACTTCTAGGTTTCTGAAGTACATATGGGTGAAGGCAGATTATAAGCACAAAAATAAGGATCTTGAGTTTCTCTCTGTTGTCTATTAAAGGAGTTTGTGGGGAAGGAAAATATAATGCTTACTATTCAGGTCATCTATAGTTCCTTAACAAATCATTCCAAACTTAATAGCATAAAACAACCATTTTATTTTGCTCACAGATTCCTTGAGTCAGGGATTCTTACAGGAAAATCATATCATGGAAACTTTTTTTTTTTTTCTGATCCATTAAGTCTGACGCCTCAACAGGGAAAACGCAATAGCTGGGGCCCTGCTAAATGGCTGGGAGCTAGTGTCATCTTGACGCAACTTCTTCCACACTCTGGGTTTTGGCAGGGACCTTGGCTGTGGCTGCAGCAGGACCACTCATGACCCCCCACGAGCCACGGGGTCCTCACAGGATGGCATCCTCAAGCGAGGCAGACTTCTCACATGGCAGCTCATGCAGAAATGAGTGAGGCAGAGAGCAAGGTGAAAAAGAGCATCACCTCCTCTGCCCTAGTTTGGAAATTACAAAGCATCACTTTCACAGTTCCCTTTTTGTTGTAAATGAGTCAGAATCCCACCCAAGGTCAGGATTGGAAGAGAGAAAACAATCTCTGTGTGGGAGAAGTATCAAGATCGCAGTATAAGAAGAGCATACAGAACTTAGTCATTGTTATGGCTCTCTTTGAAAAAGGACAATCTGCCACATTTACCTTCTTCCCCCAAACAAACCTTGCTTGTAAAGTATACATTTTTCTCATAATATATTTGTATACTTATCATACAAAGAAAAATATACACACCACTCACCAAAACGTGTTTATATACACTGGAAATAGTAACATATGTACACAGATGCAGATTGAAAAGCAATGAACCTTCAACAATGAACTGCCAATTATTCTAGGTCTAAGTCCCTGGATTCTTAAAGAGTCACCTTGTTTTTTATTAGCACATCCATAGTTAGACATGAATCCAGTTTTCTAACTCCCATCCAGTCTCTGATTTCCAATAATCTGGCTTTCTCAGTAACCTATGACAAAAGACATTCTGTGCAAATGTTAAAAAGAAGGACTGTTTTCTAGCCTATTCACACAATTAAAAAATCCATGTGGAAAATTCTAGCAATGTTTAATGTATACTGAAGGATGTGCATATATCTTACTT
>JAQZBX010078309.1:0-14141 GCA_029593785.1 Cabassous unicinctus
AAAAAAAAAAAAAAAAGACCTACAGAAACATTTCTCCAAAGAAGGTATAAAACTGGCCAACCTAGCACATGATAAGATGTTCAACACCATTAGCCATTACAGAAATGTAAATCAAAAGCACAATGAGATACCACTTCATACTCACTAGGGTGGCTAGTATTAAAAAAAAAAGATGGAAAATAACAAGTGTTGGCAAGGATGCAAAGAAATAGCAATCCTTATACATTGTTTGTGGGAAGGTTTTCCATAGCCACTGTGGAAAAGATTTTGACAGTTCCTCTGAAAGTTATTTATACAATTACCACATAAACCAACAATTCTACTTCTAGGTATATATGGAAAAGAATTGAAAAAAAAAAAGGTACTTGAACAGATATTTGTACACCAATGTTTGTATCAGCATTGTTCACAATGACCAAAATGTAGAAACAAATGAAGTGTCCATCAATAGACAAATGGACAAAATGTGACATGTGCATACAATGGAATATTATTCAGCCATAAAAAAGAATTATGTTCTAATACATCCTATAGTATGGATGACCCTTAAAGATGTTATGTTATGTGAGATAAGCCAAACTCAACAGTGGTTTCACTTATATATGAAGTATGTGGAATAGTCAGATTTATGGAGAGAGAAAGCAGATTGCAGGATGCCAGTGTTTATGGGGTGGGGATGGGGTGACAGTGGGAATTTATTGCTTGATGAGTGAATAGTTTCTCTTTGGGGTGATGGATGGTGGTGGTGATGGTGGTGATGTGATGTAATGTTGTGAATGTGATTGATATCACTGTACTGTACACATATAAGTGGTTGAAACTGGAAATTTCATTTTGTATACATAGTATCACACAAAAAATTTTAATGTGCTGTTGAATAAATGAATGGTTTATAGATAAATTAATCAATGTTTACATGTGGTTTTAAAGCTATATAGTTACCAATGATACAAATGAAAGCTATATAATGCAAGTGCTTAATAGCTAACACACTCTAACTTAAGGAATTGTTTCTTTACTCTTTTTATAACTAAAAATATAAATAAGAAGACAAGTTAAATTACTTTATAATTATTAAACTAGAGTTGTTGAACTTTACAGCTCTTCTTTATAGAAAGGGAATATTTTCAAGGTTTTATGTAGTAGAGGGACTTTACCCAGAAAAAGGACATTTGTTAACCAACTTGGATGTTCACTGGGTTGCATCTGTTGTGAAAGAGTCACATTTGCCTTCCACCCATCCTTATTGCCAAGAAATGAAGCACAATGTGCTGATAATGAATCAATAATATGTTGATACTGTGCATAGGGATTAATCAAGAGCCCCATTCTCTCTCAGGATAATTTCAATATGCCAGTAATCATCAGAGGCATGGAGCTGGAGGGCAAGCCAAGCATACACTTCACTGGGACAATTAGGCAGCACATCTGAATCTCTGCAGTGATATTCAGAAAGGGCCTTCTAGGCCCTAAGGCTAGAAATGCACACAACTTTATGTTAAATACCAACCCAGTCATCCTACTTTTAGGTCAACTGGTACACATTCAAATTATTTAACCTTGAGTTGTTTCTTTTGTAATAGAGACACTAAGTTACCTTTTCCTTTATACTTGAGAGGAACATCTAATTAAAATAAAGATTCCCTCCCCCCAGTTTGGATATAAATGCTTAATTCTTGCAGCTGACCATTTTATCACTTCTTGCTTCCTCATTATATCTAGAGTAAATATCATCTTCATAGAGTAGAGTAAACCATTACAGCTCTGATTAAAGTGACCCTAACAATCTGGTGTTGATTGCCTCCTTCAGGGAGAATTCATTGATAAATAATAATATAAGTGCACCAAAGATGCTGATTTAGCTGCTTATCTGAAAAACTATAATTAGAAGTAAAGCAATACAAAAACTGATGAAAAGTTTATTTGCTCCAGTTTTTATTTTCCCATGGAAAAGTTATATGAGGATGAAACATTCTATTACAACTTTCTAATTTTGCACATAAGGAAATGTAAATGTAGAGATGTACAGGGACAGTCCCAGTGTCACCAGTTAGTTGTGTCCAAATTGTGATTCAATTCAACCATCTGTAAGCACATCTTTGTGACTTTTCTTTCTACTCAACTCCACACCTGATTTCCTATCCGGACTGATAGTGCCCGCACTCAATACCAAATTTCCCTTTGGCCTGGAACAATGGATTGCATAAACCTCTGGTCCCAGCCAAAAAAGACTTTCAGCCCTGGTCTCTCCTATACTGTGTTGACTGGTAACTAACATCCTTGCTGAATATTTACCTGGTGTGCAGGACATCTTCCATATTCTTTTGCAGGTCAACTGTTTACCCTTCTCCAACCTGCTTGGTGCCACATGAGGCCGACCAATTTGGGTTGCATCAACAGACTTCTTTGCTTTCCAGTTTTTACTTAGATTTAGCCAATTGGAAGCACCCACAGGAAATGAAGAAAGAAGGAGATTATAATCAGGGTATTCATTCTTCTAGCTCCATCCCTTCTGGGTCAACTTCTCCAACCCAAAGTCACAGCAACCTCTCACTAGGTAACAGATGATCACTATTAAATATCATTTGTGGTTAGCTTATACCATGCTCACAACTTTATAACTAAATTCTCCTCAAGTTTCCCATTTTCTTTCCTGTTTGGTCCCAGACTGATACATGAAGAGAATAAGAAGTAGGCTACAAAACACTGGAAAAATAAAATAAAGTTTAGTCTGCTCTTCACTATCTCAACCTATTCCTATTTGGTTTCCCCAAATCATGTGTAATGACAAGGTAAAGTATGAGGTGAGATATTTTATTATCCATACTTTATATTGTCCTCCTTATTAAAGTGCTGTTAAAAAACATACTTCTTAACCTAAGCAATAAATGATCACATATGTAGCATTCCAAATCTTATATTTTCAAAGCATACAATATGGTTTTATTTAGTTGTCTTGTGATAATACTTATCTCCTAAAATATTAAAATATGGAAATACTCTTAAAAGAAACTTTTGATATGTTGCTTCTTAATTGAGTGCATTTTTGAAAATGATGATACTTTAAATATTTTATGCATATATGTATGTGATAATACCCTAATCGGCTAAAAAACAGATTAGTAACATAAAGTCAGATCAGTCTACCATGGAAGCACATTATTTCCTACTCTACTTTGAAAGTTATACTTTGAAAACCCTCATGAAAGAATGGTTGAGGTGTTAAAATATAATTTTCAAAAGCATTTAAAACAGGATGCATGCATATAAATGTAGAATGAACACATATCAAAGATTTTAGTAATTAACTGATGAGGAAACTAGTCAGATGGTAAGGTTGGTTCAAAGGAGAATCTAAGAAACAGATTCATAGACTCAGTCAATCAAAAGAATGCTGAACTGAATTTGCTCATAGATGCAAAAATTGTTAATGTCCTGTAGATACATAAAACTGAAACATTTGGGGTTGTCTTTTCTACCAGCCAGAAACATGCAAATGAACCTGTAAATGGGAAATAGTAAACATGATGAAATAAATTGCTTAGTCAACACAGGTGATTCTCCTATAAAAGTAAGTAAGTCTTGGATGCATCTATTAAACAATGACATTGAAAGGTCATTTAGTTATAATCCTGCTTTATTTCCAAGATTTGGATAAGTTTTCTTAGCAAAAACATTAACACTTTATGGAACATGAGGTTGGGCTGAATGATGTTATTAGCAAACCTATGCCAACACCCAAAAGTTTCATTCATTGAAATTAAAACAAAGGCAAAATCTTACAAAAATATGTCATAGTGAAATTTCCAATAATATTTTATTAAAATAAAGAAATGCCTTTATTTGGATTAGAATTCCTTATGCCTCTCTACTCTTTTGGCTACCCCAGTTATGGTGGTTTAGAGCTAGGTACCCCAGAAAAGCATGTTCTTAAACTTAATCTATTCCTATGGGTATGAACCCATTGTAAGTAGAACATTCTGATGAAGTTACCTCAGTTAAGGTGTGACCTAACTCAATCAGGATGGGTTTTAATCCTATTACTGGAGTCCTTTATATGTAGAATGAAATTCAGACAGGTAGAGAGAAAGCAATGGGAAGCAAGAAGCTGAAGGTAAATTGAACATGGAAGAGAAGAGAGAGACCAGGAGAGGCTACCATGTGCATTGCTATGTGACAGAGGAGCCAAGGATGGAGTCTTTCTGGCAGCCAGCCCAAGAAGGCCAGTCTTTGGGAAGAAAGCATCACTTTGATTTGAAATTCTCCTCATCTCAAAACCATTGTTTAAGGCAACCCATTGCATGGTATTTGCTTGAGCAACCAAGGAAACTAAAACACCAGGTGAGAATGGACAATGTGAATGAAGTTCATATGATTCTTCCTTGTCTACCTAAATTTAATGAGTTTCTATTAGATATACTAACACGGATAACTCTGCTATCAAAGTATGTAGCTTTTCTTTGATCTATGCTGACTGCAACTTTTTTCACACATGGCAAATTAAGTTTTTAAAAAATCGCTTTCACTAGATTGTGACTTCCAAAACTATCGCCTGCTTCTAGAAACAGTTTTAAATTTATTACTTAGACTGTTCTTAAAAGGTTCCAAATATTTTCCCCCTTTAATGTCTGTTTGAATACCTGTACCATCATAGGACAAACCAATTCATAAATACCGGGTTTTCCCTCAAAAGTAAAGGTAATGAAAACTCAATAAAATGTGGCTAACCAAAGTTACAGCAGCAAAAATATAAGAGAAAATATGTCACAGAAAATAAAAAGTAATAGCTTTAATCAATACTTACCATATGTCAACAACTGAGATGGCCCCATTACATGCATAACAGCTTTTGCTCACTCCAGCTCTGGACCCTGTACCTCCAGAAAGTAAAAAGTAGCAAGTCTAAGCTCATACAGCTAAAAAGCATGTCAGGTTGTGAACCTCTATGGATTATTTTCCACTACACCAGGCTGCCTTCCTAAGAAATGCTATAATCTACACTTTAGAGTTGTAAATTATAGTAATATTAAAACAGAGCAACCAATCAATTTATAAATATTAATTAATTCTAAAATATAACACCTCTGACTTGTCAATTGTGGCAATATTTTTTCATGAAAATACTATGAGAGTATGATACATTTCATCATGATAAAAAATTTAGTAAAAACTAGAGTGCAGGCACATATATCTTTTTTCAACAAATATTTCATTAAAATACAATTGAAACAAACAAACAAAAAACCTTGAAAGACTCTACTTTGAAAAAAAAACAACAAACCTCTTTGTTTCTCCCCAAATTTTTATGTCAAAATCTAAAATGTTTTGCTTTCCTGCAAAAGCAGGCTTTTTTTTCTTTCAGTTTTCACCTGCTGTGAGAATTATTCCTACATTATAATTAGTTCAGTTAAATGAATGGCAAGATTGCTCTTCAGATTTTACTTTTTAAAGCTCATTTACATGATGGTCTATGATGACATGGTTATTAACAGTTTTGGGGCAATTAATTAGGGTAGTTGGTGGAGTTGTCAGCACAGAATGAAACTAAGCGGTTATTTTAGTAAATCCTTCTGCTCATGAGACATGATAGTGGCCATTAATCCACACTAACTGAATGAATAGCGCCATTACTCCTTTCACAGTACTTTATTTGGTTAGACGTTATGTTATTTGGTAGATTTTTCTTAAATTTTAAAGTGTGAATTTTGGTGTCCTTCCTTCAAACTGCTGCACGTTATCCCTCTTCCTTTTCATCTCTACGCTATGGAGGATCTAGTATGTGCCTGCTTCCCTTTCTCCAGCAGTTCATTCTTTACTATATCATTACAGGCTCCATCCTACAAAAGCATATTATAGTAAGATCTCCAGTGATAACTTATTAAAATAAAGAAAAGCCTTTCTGTGGCTTAGGATTCTTCCATTTCTTCATTCATTATACACCCCTTTTCCAGATGTACATCAAGGGTTTTCCAAAATCAGTTCTCCTTTCTTTCCTGGGCTCCAACCATTGCTCCTCTGTAGGATCTGGCATGAGGGGTTGTGTACAATGAGATGTGAGTGGCAGTGACACATGGCACTTCCAGGCTGAGACAATAAAAAGCCTCTGCTGAATTTTCCTCTCTTTGTCTCTGCCACAGCTCTCCTAGAAGAGTCGTCATATTGAGAAACAGTAGCCACACGTTCACTAGATACCACACAAAGTATTAGTTATCATCAAGACCACAGGGAGCTTTGCTATCCTGAGAAATAAATTTTGTTGTGTTACGCCACTGGGACTGTTGATACTGCAACAAAATTTAGTATACCCCACTAACATACCTTGAAAAAACCTTGAAGCAAGTAGCTTCTGGGACTGGTGCCTTCTTAGCTTAGTTATACAGGAACACTTTATCTATTTAACTTTCCTTTACTTACAAGAGTGAAGGTGTCCTCAAAGATTTACTGTAACTCAGACAAATTGCAACAAATGATTTTAACCACAATTTATGGGTAGAAAGTGTAGAGAAAAACGTTATTTTAAAACCTGACTGCAGTTTAACTTGAACAGGGGAAATTATTTTGAAGAAAGAACAGCTTTTGTTTGAAAATAATTTCATGGGCCTTTTAGAAAGGCTAGTGCCCGACCCAAACTTGCTTACAAACACATATATACATGCAAATACACACAATTTGAATAAAACATGTCGAAATTACTTTGCATGTAAAGTAACCGGAATTTTGAAGGACACTTTGATATGACTCTGGAAGTGAGGGTTGAGGGAGAGATAAGGGAGTTTAGTGAGAGTGACACAGAGATTAACTCAGTAAGAAGACCGCAGACCCATGAGAAATTCCGCGTGGGGACAAGAGCTGAAGAAATTTAGGAAAAACACGTTCAAGTTGTTGCCTATCCTATGCTGGACTGTGATCCCCCCAAACTTTGGAAGGAGTCTATGTTTATTAAAATATTCAATCTAGCTTTAAAATATTTAAAGTCCACCGAATGCTTCCATGACTTTCATGATTTTGACAGCATTGAAGAACTATTGTTTGTGCCTGCCAATCTCCCAGCTTCTATTTTCTGAGGCATGCCAGCTAGAATACCTTATGAGTTTTTCATGAATTAAATGTAACTAATAAGTAAAGAGGCACTGAAGACTAGAGCCACTCTGAACCTCTTAACCTTCCCATCCCACTTCTCCAGAGGTTTATGAATGAATAATTTTTAATTAATTAATTACTCAATCAGTGAGCCTCCCAACAATCAATTCTGACTAATTTTCCTTCCACTAAACTAAGAAAAAGTCATTAATACAGGTAAATTAATTCTTCATCCTGAGGCATTAAAGACCAAGGAAGAGTCAAATGGGCTTAAAACAGACAATCTTTCTTCTGGGAAAATAAATATGATTGAAATTCTCCTTGCCCTCTCTAAGACTGTACAGAATACAGCTATAGGAACTCAGTAAGGCCAAAAATAAATCACTAATATTTAACTACAACAACCTCTGTCACATATAGGAACTATACTTCCATGTGTCTTTAATTCTATTTTTAAAAACTTCAATGCATCTGGACTTTTGTCAGAGCAACACAGGACAAAAGAAACAGAAAAAGCTCTTTAGAAATAAATAACACAGTGTAGTTTGAAATGTTTCTCTTGTAGTGGGCTTAACCTAACATACAGAATAGGTCAGCTGAACACTTTGGCCTAAAAATTTTATCACCTTTCAAGGTCTCTCCCAGGAGAGTTGGGGTTTGGACAGGTAAGTGGCATAACAAGCACCCTTCTGGTACTGTGAGTAAAAAGTCCAGTAGTTGAACAATGTAGCATAAACAGCTACTTATTTTCATATATTTAAAATAGGATACAGATACCTTTAATTCACAGCTACCCAGTGACATGTCATAAAATCAAGTATGCTTTGAAAATATTGCACACTAATATTTCTTTCCAATTGCATAATCTTCAAACAACAGCAGTAAATAAAAGACACTTCTTTATAAAATCATAATCTGTGCAATGAGAATCCTTTCTTTTACAATGAAATTCTTATTTAGATACATGGAAAAGAGTACACCTTATAAAATGTGACTCTACCTCTTCCCAAGTCAGGTCAAACCATAAAATCCCTCTCTTTATAAAGGCACTTTTATTCAAGTATATACATAACCATTTCCATACATTTAATTTACGTGGAAATTATTTTAAATCATGAATTATTGACACAAGATACTTGCATTTTATGCAAGACATTTTCACAAAAGAAAATATTTCTAGTTATACTATGCAAAAATTGAATTTATTTTCAATTTCCAGTCATGTTTTACTTTTCTGGATTTCATCACTTTAATATTTGGCATTTCTGTGGCCTAAAAAGACTAGACTCATTTAAGATTTAATGAAGAGCTATTTACCTCCTAAATCTTCTTCCCTTGAGTAATGAAATAATTACATTCCCATAATCATGGAAACGTGAAACCTGAATCTCAAATTGAGCTGTTGTGAGAAGGGTTAGTGATGCTGCATAGGTGATCACCATGGTAACATTTGGAAATGGCACTGATGTCAAGCCAAGAATGCGGCATTTCTATTCCCACGAGTGCCTGACCAGGAAATGCAGATGAATTCTTGCATGGTCCCAGGAAAATGACTGAAAGCTAACATTTACTGGTTATCCCATGGGTGTACACACATCACCATTTTATATCATTCTCAGAGGAAGACGATTTTAAACTACAGCAACAATGTATTTCAATAGTTTTAATTAAAATTGCTTTGTAATGTTATATCATGATGATCATGTGTGTATGTGTGTGTTTGAACTTGCTGTATATTCAAATGAAGCTTATCCCTAAAGAAGAACATGATGATGTTAGGAAGGGAATTCACCAAAGCTTTATTCACATGATGGAGATAATTAAATAATTAAACAGTCTCTAAAATATCAGAGAAAGTTAATTCATTTTTAACAGCATGGATTAGGAAGGTGATTCAATAAATCCTAAGGAAAATATGATTTACATGGAATTGAAAAGGAATAATTAGTGTCACTCCAGGCCTTCTGTGTATGTGTGTGTGTATATGTGTACTATACCTTATTTTAACTTCAGGGTATACAGGAAACACTAATGTGGACTAAATGTGGAAAAGACCAGCTTAAATAAATGAAAATTAATATAAAATATGTACACAAAATATACAACATATTTTTCAATTTCATGTAGTAACTTGAATTGGGGTTATTTATAATGCTTCAAGAGAAAGATCTCGGATACTAAATAGATAAATACTAATTGTAATTTGCATATTAAATATTTGTATGCTACTGACTGCTTATAAAGTTCTTGAACAGTTTTTTCACTTAAGTAGATAAATATTGTCCTTAGAATCTTGCCTATATTTCATCTAACAAATATTTTTCTATAGCTATTAAAAAGGTAAATTTCAGGCCATCCCACCAATTCATTTACTCAGTTGATCAATCAACTAACAAAAAATTATTGACCCCTACTGTGTCAGGTATTATGCAAAGTGTTATGGATATAAAGAAGAACAAAAATAGGCCCAGGCTCCATCTTATTGGAGCCTATGCTCCTTTGGGGGGAAAGACAATAATAAAATATTACAAATACATGCAAAACCACAATTATAGTAAGTTTTTATCAAAGAAAAGTACATGGTATCCATAAACAACTATAACAGGAGGGCATGTCCCTATGGAAAGAGGTCAGAACAAACTTACTTGTGAATGTGAAAAGTGAAATGCCATCTGAATAGACAATAAAAGACAAAAGAAATATATGCATGTGATATTTTTTCCCTTCATGTGGTTGAGTAAAATTTCTAACCCTGATATTTGCCTACTAGTGAGACTCAATATATTCCTGTAATTTTTAAATGAGTTGAATAATCATAAATTATTTTGTGATTTTTTTTCCCTGATGACCTTTTCTTATATCTCTCACTTGAGCTAAAGATAATTTTTTTTGTATTTTAAGATTCCTTTGTAAAATTAGTAGAAATACATAAAGAGCAATAGCTAGCAAAATTCCATGTTTGTTAATTATTCCACAAATATTTATTAACTACTTAATATATAGCAGGCACTGTTCTAGACACCAATTTGATTGCCTGACATTACAAGAAACACAATGACATAAAAAATTATGTTCCTTGCTTCAAAGAAGGTGCCAAAAAATATGTATATGAACTAACTCAAGGTTAACAAAGAACATATTACTCTTTGGTGAATATGTGGTAGAATTTACAGATAGTTATATAATGTAACAAATGAAGAAAACACATTGGAGTGGGAAGATGGCAGAGTAGAAAGCTCCAGGAATCAGTTTCTCCATGAGAAAAATTATTAAACAGGTAGGAATTGTCTACACCAACTATTTTGAAACTCCAGAGTCCAGTAGAAAACTAAGCAACATCCAGGAAAGAGCAGGAAGAAGAGGCTGGGAAATTGCAGTAAATTCCAGTGAATTGTACTCTCTGGGCAGTGGTAAACATCACCCATCCCCAGCCTCTCAGCAGGCAACAGTGAGGCACTTAACCCTGACACTTGGCGCAGTTTGCTGCTGCCAAGTTGGGATGTAAAGATCTAGCTCCCCAAGACCCAGGAGTGAATAGTCTGAAAGCTAAGTGATATTTTTGATGAACTACTTGAGATTGCTAGAGTGCCTGGCTCTGAGGGTGGCATTGTTCCAAGTCTACCAGGCAAAAGTGGCAGAGGAGTCTTAAAGACAGAACTCTTCTTCAACACTACGGAAAAGAGTTAAAGGGCTGCATTTACTAGGAAAGTCCCTAATCAGGAAAATACAGTTTCAAAGAGTGATAAGAGAAATGCTTGGCAACCTTGTTGAACCATCCTGTACCCCATCCCCAGGGTGGTGTGGAAATACCTGGTAGTCCCTTTGTGGATATGTAGCCTCCTTCCAGCTGAAAAAGACTCACTTAAGAAACTCTGATCCAGCTCAGATACCCTTTGAAAAATTGCCCTCCAGGCAAAAGCAGCTTGAGACAGGGAAACCAAGATAAAAAACAATAGAGTCAAGCAGCCTAAGGTAAAGTCTGCTTTAAATCCTGCACACAGGAGAGGGAAATGTCTGTTTCCTTGGAAGGTAAAATTCCTGTAAACAAGAAAATTCAAAAGGTCACTATCAAGAAGAAGCCCAGGACAAGACACAGTCTCACAAAAGACAAGGAGTACCCTAGCTTTTGCATTTGTCTTGGTCTGATCTTCTTGATAGAATGGCTGGATGCAGAAGGAGAGTTCCAGTCAATGCAAAGCCACTTTGCAAAGACTGTTTTTGCAGTGGTTTGTTTGCAAAACTCAAGAAAATCTCTGTCATATCACTAGCTGGCACACAAACTCAAGAAACAGACATCTCAGGGAATAAATCCCAGAGTTAACATTTTAAAATGTACAGCATTCAAAAAACAATTACAAGAAAAACAAAGAAACAGGATATGATGGCTCACCCAAAGAAAGAAGATTAAAAAAGAGAAAATATTAATAAAGACCAGACTGTGGACATACAAGAAAAGACTTTTAAAAAATAAACTATAATATGTTCAAGGAAATGAAAGAAAATACAAAGAAAGAACTAAAGGATATCAGGAAAACAATGATTGAACAAGATGAGAATCTAAATAAAGAGAGAGAAATTTTTTAAAGTGACCAAACAGGGCTACTGGAGTTGAAGGACACAATACTTGAAGTGAAAAATTCCCAGGAGGGTTTCAACAGCAGATTGGAGTTGGCAGAAGAAAGAATCAGTGAACACGAAGACAAGACATAGTGAAATAATGGAAAAAATGCACCATGAAAGTAGTAACCAAAAGAGAGCTGGGGTATCTACACTAATATCAGATAAAATAGACTTATAGTCAAGAACTGTTACAAGGGACAAAGAAGGACATTATATACTGATAACAGAGTCAATTCAACAAGAAAAATAACAATTTTGAATTTATATACATGGAAGAGCATTGCCCCAAAATATATGAAGCAAATATTGATAGATTTGAAGAAGAAATAAACAGTTACACATTAATATTAGGAGACTTTAATAGATACTTTAAAAAATGGGTAGAACATCTAAAAAGTACATCTTTAAGGAAATAGAAGACTTGATGATACCCTAAACCAATGAAACCTAACAGACATACATAGAACACTTCACCCAGTAGCAGCAGCAGCTGAATACACATTCTTCTCTAGTGCACATGGATCATTCTCCAGGATAGACCATATACTAGGTCACAAACAATCTCAATAAATTAAAAAATATTGAAATCATACACTGTATCTTTGACCAAAATCAAATGAAATTAGAAATCAATAGCAAAGGGAGAAGTGGAAAAATCCACAAATATGGAAATTAAGCAATGTACTCTTAAACAACCAATAGGTCAAAGAAGAAAGCATAAGGGAAATTAAGAAATATCTTGAGGAGATTAAAACACAATATACCAAAACTAATGGGATACAATAAAAGCAGTGGTGAGAGGGAAATTTATAGTTCTAAATTCTTACATTAAAAAGGAAGAAAGATCTTGAATCAGGGACATAACCTCAAAATTAGATGATCTAGATAAAGAAGAGCAAACTAAGCCCAAAACAAGCAAAGTAAGGAAATAACAAAGATTTGAGTAGAGATGAATGAGAGAATAATAAACAATAGAAAGAATCAACAAAACCACAGATTGTTTCTTTTAAAAGATCAATAAAATTAGCTAGACTGAGAAACAAGAAAAGAGAGAGGACACAAATAACTAAAATCAGAAATTAAAAGGGAGCTATCACTTCCAACCCAGCAGAAATAAAAGGATTATTAAAAGATACTGTGAAAAACTACACACCAATAAATCAGATAATCTAGTAGAAATGGACACATTCCAAGAAACACACAAGTTACTCATGTTGACTCAAGAAAAAAATAGAAGATCTCAACAAATCAATAACTAGTATAGAGATTGGATCAGTCATCAAAAACCTCCTAACAGGAAGGGAAAGATGGCATCGGTTTAGGTGGGCATTCACCATCTCTTCCACAGAGGACAGCTGACTGGGGACAGAATCCTACCCAAGTGGTCTGTTCTGAGAGCCCACGGAGTGAGAACCTTAGGGACTTCAATCTGGAGGGAGCTGGACAGTGAGGTGGATTGCTCAAGGTAAAATTGTGAGTTTTTCCCCAGCTGGCTAAGCCACACCCTCAGGGCAAAGGGCTAACGGGCCCTGACTCCCGCTGGCAATCCGGTGAGAGGGAGAATTCTCTGAGAGTGGGAGGGTTCTGGCAAAAGGTGGAGAGGGGTTTGGCTGTCTGGACCCCCTTACAGGTTTGGGGAGCAAACTAGCTGGCTTGAAGCGGCACCTGGCTGAGGGGAGAGGCGAATCTCTTGAGGAAGTCTGATTTACCTAGCTGCCTGGGGATACACCCCAACTCCTGCCAGCAACCCGGTGATGGTGAGCATTCTCTGAGAGGGGGAGGGTTCTGGCAGAAGGTGGAGAGGGGTTTCCTTTCTGAGGGTTTGGCTGTCTGGACCCCCTTGCAGGTTTGGGGAGCAAATCAGCTGGCTTGAAGCGGCGCCAGGCTGAGGAGAGAGGCAAATCTGCTGCGGAAGCCTGATTTACCTAACCACCTTGTAATATGACGCTTGGCTTAGGAGGGGGCAGAGTCAACCAATTTTATTGTTCTGCACTGATGAGTATCAGTCTCAGCTCCCCTGGTTAAGCCAGGCAGCAGGAAGTGTTTGATAAGTTTCCATGAGCCCAATTAGGGTGCCCTTGGCAGAGGGGGTGGTCTAGAAGAGGCCATCTTTTGGGTCACTTATTTCAACAAAATAAATAAACAAAATAAATAAAATAGAAGGCTACTTTTAAAAATAAATAAATAAATAAATAATTAACTTAGTTTAATTGCTAAAATCTGCCTCAAAACCTGCAGATGGAAGCCTGCAGGGTAATTGATTGGTGAACACAAGCAGGCTGAGAGGCTCCACAAGGGCCCAAGAAGGAACACTTTTCTTCCTTAGCTCTGTCTGACTGCTTGCTTGTGTGTTTGTTTGGTCTTTCTTAATTTGTTTGTTTGTTTCTTGCTTTTCTTTCCTCTTTTCTTGCACCCCCTTTTTTTTCTTTTTTTTTTTAATT